>CAUYRT010083668.1:0-68821 GCA_963574885.1 Lepilemur ruficaudatus | reverse complement strand
GTTGGCCAATTAATTTCTTTCTTTCTATTTATAGTAGAGACGGGGTCTCACTCTTGCTCAGGCTGGTTTCAAACTCCTGACCTTGAGCGATCCGCCCACCTCGGCCTCCCAGAGTGCTAGGATTACAGGCGTGAGCCACCGTGCCCGGCCTTCATTAAATCTTTTAAATAAAATCCAAATAGCTAGCATTTACCAAGGCTTCATAATGTGCAAAGGACTGTGCTAAGCACTCTCCCTGTATTACCCCATTACATCCTCACTTTAAAATTTTCTCTCCTTTTTATAAGTGAGGAGTTAGAGGCTCAGACTGGTTAAATCCTTTGCTTGAGGTCACACAGTTGGAAGGTAGGGAGGGAGGTGCAATTTCAATGTCCCTCTGCCTCATTTCAGAGCCCTAGGTCTCCACTGCCAGGCCACACTCTTCTAAATGATCTTTATACTCTCATCCTCCTAATGAAAGTACACTGGCAAACAACTGGAGTCTAATGAGATAATGTATGTGAAAATACTTTGCTAAGTATAGAGACATTTGGGGAGGGTGGGCAGGGATGGGGAGTTTGTTTAAATTAAGCAGACCTGTCCACTGACCCCTAGACAGTTGGGATATTGTTGATGAAGTGGTGATCAACAACTTTCTTTTGTTCCTCCTTTAAAAATGTTATAAAGTTATATTTACTCCCTTTTCCCACAATAATATCTGATCATTGTTTAAACACTAAAATGATATGGAGAAATGAAAGTTCTTTCATAATACTCTTTATCCATAATTAATGATTTTGTTTCAGATTTTAATGGCTGCAGAACTATTGCACACATTCACATATTTTATATAAATGGGAGTAACTTTACATTTGTTCAGTATCTTGCTTTTTCAGCTTTACAATATGTCTTGGTCATCTTTTGTATCAGCACTTACAAATCTACTTTTCTCTAATAGCTGCATAGTATCCCATTATGTCAACACATATGTATATAATTTTTAATAAAATACATATGTATATAATTCTTAAAAATAATTTATTGATGAACGTTTAAGTTACTTCCAATTGTTTGCTTTCCTAATCAATGCTGTAATGAATAACCTTCCTAAGAAAGTTTAAAAGGATCTTCAGACTGTGTGACATTTGTCCCTCTGTAGTTGATGAGAGTGACCCAACAGGACTCTGTTCTCAGGGAGGAGTATGTTTCACTGTGCAGACAAACAAAGAACACTCTCCAAAACACATTCAGATATAGTAAAGTTGCCAACAGGTGGGACGACCTCAAAAAGAACTCCCTGTTTTGACAGTTTAGTAATAGAGCAGAGACTTGCTATGATTGCTCAACACTGGCTGGATCAGAAGAGGAATTTCCAGACTCACGTACAAGCACGGCTGGTGGAGGGCTGTGGATTCCACCAGACAGTCTGGAGACAGCTAGACAGGGAGATGAGCAGCAGAGCTCCAAATCAGGCAACAGCACGTGTGGAAAAAGCAGTGACCTATGGGGAGACTCATAACTCATAGACCAAACCTCTTCCAGCAGAGGGCAGTGCCTCAGATATCAGGCAGGACCCAGGCCAGCTGGAGCCAGAGCTGGGAACTTTGCTGGAGAGATTGCACCAGCCTGAGGCCGACGAGAAATTGAACTAAACTGTCTTTCGAATACTGTAAGTGACATTGGGGAATACTGAGGGAGGGAAATTGAGACCTCACACTACTGTAATTCGCTTGTGTTCTAATGCCTAACAATCTGGGTTGGGTAATAAATCCTTTTTTTTAATAGAGTTTGGCCATTTAGGACTTGTAACTAAGAATTTGGAGTCAGTTCAACTAAGCTAGCCACCAAGTCTCTCAGGTTTCGGGGTGCATGCTTGAATCAAAAAGGGAGTGACATGCCTAAAATACAGCCTCGCCTGCTGGCCCTGGGGCCCTGTGGATCTGACACAAAGTTTACAAATAGAAAGTTAGCAAAGGAAAAGATAAGTCAGAAGTAACAATTTTATCTAAAAATAGAAACTTAGTGTCTAACACTAGAGTTATTATTTACTTTTGATCTCAGCGAGTATTATGGATGGCCTTTACAACAAAACTTTAGCATGGAAGAGTCTGCTGTGTAGTGGTTGGAATCAAACATACAAAGCTGAGTAGAGTACCATACAGTCCTTTTCTAATGCTGTGGTTCTTGAGCCTTGTGATGTAAAAACAAACAAACAAAAAACAAGAGTGACTTTGGTAATTGCTGGTGGAATCAAAGCAGATTTGCCAGACGATAAAAGCACTGTGCATTTGTCAGGCATGGCTAAGTAAAACACACCACATACTAAATCAGAGCAATAGCTAAGTCTAAGGGTAGTTAGCATGCATTTCTCAATAGCAAGTGGAAGAAATACCAGCATAGAAGATAAACTTTCTGGGCTGTTTGGTTTTAACTGCAACTTCTAGTTCAGGGATGTTTCGCATCTTCCCGATCGCCAGGTTATTAGCTGGCAGTCCTCCACCGGGCAAGGAGCGACTCAAATCCTGAGGCCCGGCTGCGGGAGGCTGAGAGGCGGAGGGGCTTCTACGGGTTTGGGGGTGGGACGGTCAGCAGCAGCAGCTGCAGGCAGGAAAGGACTGACGCTGCGGGTTCTTAGGGAGGCCCTTTCCCAAGGCTATAGTCCCTACCCGAAACCGTCCCAGCCCGACTCGCTCGCTCGGCAGGGCGCGGCCCCAAACGCCACCCAACTCGCCCCGAAGAGGTGGGACTTTCCCCACCGGAAGTGATCCCGTCCAGTCTCGGGGAACTGGGGCACCTCAGCCAGTGTGTCAGGGAAACCCTTCCGGGTGTGTGTTGGGGGGGTGGGGGGTGGGTGAGAAAAAAAAAAGAGGTGGGTTAGCCTGGAGTCCCTGCGGCCGCCGCCGCCGGACGGCCCTCGCCCCTTTCCCCTCCGCGAGGAGCCGCGCTGGGGCCGCGGTGAGACAGAGGAGCCAGCGGGTGGCCATGGCCTCGATGTGACAGAGCCTCCCGGGCGGCCGGGTGGGTGCGGACGGCAGGGTAAGCGGCGGTGGCGGCTGGGCGGCGGCAGCCTAATCCGGGTGGGAGCTGGGGGAGGCGGCAGCCAGGGCCGCTGGTTTGGGGCGGGGGTCGGGCGGGTAATGTGCGCCCCTCTCCCTCCTCACAGGCTGGACAACCCCCGCGGGAGCCGGGGCCCAGAGACCCGCCCGGCAGCAGTGACCGGAGTGGAGCCCGCAGGCCCGGGCCGGCCGGGCAGCGCGAGCAGGAAGCGGGGTCCCTGGGCCCCTTTGTGTGAAGGGCGGGGGAGGGTGCCGGGCGGCCCCTGGCTGCGGGCTCCTCGGACGCCCGCCTCGCTGCGGGGGGCCCCTTGCCGCGGCCCTAACCCCTTCCCTCTTAGGGCACTCTGCTCCTCCCCACCCTGGCTGTGCTTCTCCCAGGCTCGCCTTCCTCCCCACGCCCCCTGCCTGGGCTTCAGTTCCTATAGGAAGGGTATTACCATCCCATCCCCACCCACCCTGACACTACGCTCTTTCCCCTCCCCCTCCTTTAACTTCCTCTTCTTCCCGGGTTGGGCCCTCTGCTTCTCTGCACTCTCCTCCCCAGTTCGCAGATTTCCGCCCACCTTCCGCCTCGTCTAGCCGCGCTGCAGCTAGCGGGGTGTTATTTTCCCCCCCTCTGGTAGGAGTTGGTGAAGGTGAGACTCATGAGGGAATACAAGGTAGTGGTATTAGGGAGCGGAGGGGTTGGCAAATCTGCCCTTACTGTGCAGTTTGTCACTGGGACTTTCATTGAGAAATATGACCCCACCATTGAAGATTTCTACCGCAAAGAGATCGAAGTGGACTCTTCCCCCTCCGTGCTGGAAATTCTGGACACCGCAGGAACTGAGCAGTTTGCCTCCATGAGAGATCTCTACATCAAAAACGGCCAAGGTTTCATCCTGGTTTATAGTCTGGTTAATCAACAGTCTTTTCAGGTAAAGAAAACAAAGTCTTGTAATTTGTTAGAAGGGGGTGTGGTAATCCTACATCTACTTCTGGTTTGCTTGAACCGTGCGTTAATGACTATGTTTTGCTTTTGAAAGTTAGACATGGCGCATTCTTGAGGTTACCCCTGGCATGGAAAAGTATCGGGTTGTTTCTATAGAGAGTACTAAAGTAACAAACGTCAACAAATATTTTAAAGCTATTTTTAAGTCAAAGAAAAGAAAAAAAGAAATAGGTCAGTCTGTATATATTTAGCCTGGAATAGAACCTTCTGAAGTTGCTTGCTCAATTCAACAAGTATTGATTAACGTACTCAACAAAACATTTAGCAGATAATCTCGGGTAAATAGAGCACTTTGAAAGGAAAATTATTTTGAGCCCATTATCTGTTGCACAGATAAGTCCTCTGTGTCTCTTACCCCTCTGTCCCTCCCTCCCCTCTCTCCCAAGTTTCTCTACTGGATTCATAAATCTTAATGTTGCAAGATGAACTCAAGACCTGCCTTCTAGGCATTTTACTTACTTACTTGGGGCATGTAGCATAAAGGGAAGTTACTAATTGAAAAGACTTGTACCTAGAATTAATAACCAACAAAAATCAAGAATAGCTCTCTTTTTCTGCAGTCGATCCAAATTGTTTCTGGTAACATTGCCTATATTTATAGAAAATATGTGCATTTGGGAATACTGAACAAGTGCAGATTTCTTACCCCGGCTGGGTGGTCAAACTGGATGTAGTCCAATTTCTTAGGAAAATCTGTCCTGCCCTTCACTGGGAAACAGACTGAAAGTTTAACGTTATTTTAAGAGATGCAATAAATGTTGCTATTTATTCCTTGAAAATAAATAACCTCATATTGACCCATTATATTGACCTTCATTGATTTAGGAAATGGATATTTTTTTCTGCATTTAAAGGTATGCACTTAATGTTGTTTACTTAAGAGACCTTAAGTGCTTTAGCCAATACAATGTGTTAAATCCACTTTCTTTAGTATTTTAAATTAAAGTACTATAGTGAACTTTTCCAGTAACCTGATATAGCAACTTCAAGGATTTTTTTTTTAAGATAACAAGTTCCAGGTAAATGAATCAAAGCTATTGTGATCAAACTAAAGTTCATTTTATGTAGGCTTATAATTCTAAAGCAATAATATCACAAAAGCATTTTCCCCAGAAAGTACCAAAGTACTAAAGGTGCTGTTTGACAGGGATATTCTTTCTAAAGGATCCTCAGGAGATTGTTACTCTATCAGCTTACTCTGGAGGCTGAGTGTCTTTTGGAGGGTGTTTCATAAGATTTCTATTATATCCACTTATGTTAGAGACAGAAATTGGAAGTGAAAATCTGTGCCATTATTTCAGTGAAGACTTAGACGCTTTTGAGCCCAAATGCCGTAAGTTTGGATTCTCAGCTGAACTTGTGTTTCCATGTAGACAATAAGAAAAGAAGCTAGGAGACTGAGTTGATACATGATCCAACTAAATTGTTGCAAATATATGTAACTGTATATTTTTATAAATTTTCACAGTCCCTTGTTTTTCCTTTGACCTCTTTATGAATATTCTCTTTAACTATTCAAATTAAACACATGTTTTATATTTAAGGCAAACCTTATAAGTTGTGAAAAATCAAAAATTGTGATTTTTTTAAAGAATTAAATCTATGATACTGTCTTAAATCAATACTTCTTCCCCTCCCAAAATTGATGCTACTGGAGAGCTAAGGCTCTTTCTTATCTTTTGTAATTAATTGTAACTACTAGTAAAACATAATACACATGGGGAAAAAAAACAAGTAGTAAAAACAAACGTAGGCAAAGAAAAATATGACTTCTTTCCACCCAGACCCCCCTGCATTGTCCTTCCCTGATGGTTGCTCACTATTACAATAGTTTCTAGTGTATTTAAGTGTATTTTAAGGTGTTTGATTTTACTGGAATAAAGGCACACCATTCAATTTAAAATGAATGATATTAATCTGTTTTTATTTGTGGTATTCTAGGTGTTACAAAGTGGTTTTTGTTCCCACCTAAAACACTTTCTCTCAAGCCCTCTTGCTACATGTCTAGGAATGCATAGATGCTGCAATCCTGTTCTGATAACAGGTGTTACAAGAAGTGATGACAAGCAGGCAGGTTTAGGGAGATGGCCAAACATCCTTATGTACGAATGTAGACTGGGGGGTGGGGAGAAGTGATTATATGAGTCTTAAGGTTAGTGTGCAACCTATGTTTTAGATTCTTGACATAAACCCAGCAGGTAGGACCTGTGGAAATTATCTAGCTCCTACTTCAGTGGACAAATTGACAACATTTTCTCTGTTTGGATGTGTGATTTTATTTTGAATTCAGCTTTATATACTCACTGAGGGCTGACTTTTTGTAATATTGTAATACTTATGTTGTGATTATGGAAACAACATAATTTTTTTCTTTCTCTTTGTGATTGTTTGAATAGGATATCAAGCCAATGAGAGATCAGATTGTCAGAGTGAAGAGATATGAAAAAGTCCCACTAATCCTAGTAGGAAATAAAGTGGATCTGGAACCAGAAAGAGAGGTTATGTCTTCAGAAGGCAGAGCTCTGGCTCAAGAATGGGGCTGTCCTTTCATGGAAACATCGGCAAAAAGTAAATCAATGGTGGATGAACTTTTTGCTGAGATCGTCAGGCAAATGAACTATTCATCCCTGCCCGAGAAGCAAGATCAGTGTTGTACAACTTGCGTTGTCCAGTAAAAAAGATAACCTCAATCATGGCCATACCGAGCAGGTTAGTTGTTGATGGAACTATATGAGCCAGGTGTTGTTTTATTTTGGATCAAATATAACAAAAAGCTGGTTAATATTGGTACACATGGCAATACCTTAAATTTCTTTCTTTATTTTTAAAATAACGTTTTCCTTAGCACAGAATAGTCAACATTCAGTGAAGAAATTTTTTTTAAATGCAGATAATCAAAACGAAGGTAAGAAATTGCCTGTATTCCCATCACCAAGATTTTTTTTTAAATGAATTACTTCTCTGCTTTGTTGATAACATTTCTTTGGGGTGTTTTAAAGCATAATACACCTTTTCTCTGTTTTTCTGATTTAGCACCCAAAATGCACAGGAGAGCATTCAATAATAATTTCAGAAGATGATTAGTTTTGTGGTGTTTTCAACATTTTTATGTTTTTGCATCCCAGGGAAGAGAATTGCTATAATTAAAATAATCAATTTACTAATCACCCAAGTGCTTGATTTAACAGGATGATTATTTAATCAAATTCATCTGTACCTTGCACTTGAGGGACTTAAGTGACCTCTGATAACAAATTATAGCGTTACATGCACCTTGACTTCATTATGAATATATGGCCCAAATGAGAACCTAGTTAAATCATCTGTGATGTGTTAGAAGGAAAATCCAAAGCATAGGAAGCATTTTATTCAGTTTAATATGTAGTGGAATTAATAAGAACAATAATGAAGCCTTCAAGCCTTTCATTGAGTTAAATGATGAAAGTTTTTTAAATGAATGAGTTTTTTTAAAGGATGGGTATTTAAAATTACTGAGCATTTAAAACAAAATTATCTTATTCATATCATGATCTTTTCATCAAGACTGTAATTGAGCAAATAATCTCACTTAGACAGTAACAGATAATAAAACAACCAATATCATGGATGACTGAGAAACCACAGCAAATGCCAGACTAGCCTGACAATATCAGGAATGAAATTGATCTTCCTGAGCCAAGGCTGACCTCGAGTCTAGGAGGCAGTGTTGCAAATGGCAACAGGCATTTCAGATACAGTGATGATTCCTAATCAAAGGTCTGGCTTTATATGTATTCCCTGGAGAAAAGACTAACGGTCCCTAATTTATCTTTTCAGACAAGGTTTCCTGTCAGATAGTGTCATCTTTGAAAATGAAGTATTACCACAATGCTTTATTCAAAATGCTTTCACTCATCAGCCTTTAGCATACCATAATATGATGAAAACTCATTTATTTTCTTATGTCTAGCTACAGATATTATTTTATAAAGTCACTGTTCAGACTGTAGTGCAGCTTATATTTGGTTGATAGGGTTGCACTTGCAGTATAGTCATTTGAGAAGGAAACAAGTGTATGGATTGAGTCCCATGTTCTTGCTTCTATAATCTTGCTTCTTAAATTGTAAGCCAGCTTCAAGTTTGAACACGTTCTGTATGGTGATTGCATCTTTATCATTATGCTCTATTTTTCTGACACTTTTAACTGGGCAGATGACATAAGCATACATGTTTTGTTTTAGTTTTATCATCTTTATAAAAAATTAACCAACTCCCACAAAATGTTCCCAACTTTCTTTCCATCATTTATGTAGACTGCTATAGGAGGTAAACTGAATAAAATTGGTCTCACACATGCAGAGGGCCAGCTATCTAAGCCAAATTGACAAATGGATAATTTTTCTAAAGCTATTTTAAATCTTTTTTATTCTGAATTTTATTTCATTTTGTAAATTTTTGTGATCTGAATTATTGTTAATCTGTATAGTTACATATAGGAATGAGTACATAGATTTCTTTTTCTTTAATATCTCAAGCCAACTATGTTTATATTTTTGTTTATATACTAAAGATCAGAAATCATTAATACCAATACTCATTTTTATAGTAATGGTTCACATACCCTGTATAGTTTTTGCTTGGTTTTTGTTTTTGTAAGTAGAATACATAAATGATGGCATGGGTCTTAAAATAAAATAACCAATCAGCTAAATTTCTAAAAATACTAAAGGGAACTCCCTGACCAAGATCTTTTAGAACAAAACACCCTTTGCAGTTTTTTTTCTGACATCCAATAAAATTGAACTGATGTGTATGGGAATCAATAATCTGTGGCTAGTAAAGTTTGTAGTTGTCCTTGCTCACTATTTACCTAAAAAAAAATAGATGATGGATTTTTAACCCTGTAGCTTGAGTCATGGAGCTCTGAAGTCTGTCAGTCCCAGATCTAGATTGAAGATCAAACTTTGACAGGTAAAGGTGATTTGAGAAATGTTTGTCTTTAATATTTAGAAAAGTACCTTGTCCCAGTTAGAAATAATAGGACTTAAGTCAGAAAGGCTGTGATTGTTGTTGTTAATTGGTTGCTTTTTTTTAAGTGAGAGAGAAAATTTATTAATGCTCTAAGAATTGCTACTGATAATTCCTCACATTTATTTCTTAACACCCTTCAATTTGGGTTACTGGTCTCTTGCCCAATACCTGTTTATCTGCATGACTCCCAGGATTGTTTCCTCACCTTTTACCCTCCCATTGGCAGTAATTTTGGTATAAGTTTGGAAGCATGGCCAGATTCTTTATACACTGCCCTCATCCTCAGTTCTTTACTGACCTGATGGGCTTCCCTTCAAGTGATTTGAAGGACTTCTTTCACTGTGCATCCAGTAGTATGATAGAAACCTGGGTCAGTGTTATAGCCCTATTCTAGTTTTATTCACTATATCATCGCTACTCTGTATTGGTATAAATAATTGGCAGTTCACTGTTTTGGTATGGATGCATGTTTTGTTAACACTATCATAATACTAGGAAAGAAATAAATCAGAGTGCTATAGGAGTTCAGGGAAAGGAGAGGCCATATCTAGTTAGAGCAGAGTTTCTCAACATTCTGGGATGTTTGCTGTTTGGGGCTGTCCTGTGCTCTGTCAGAATTTTAGCAGCGTCCCTGGCTTCTACCCACTAGGTGCCAGTAGCATTTCCCCTGTCCCTCCCATTATTTGTCTTGTAACAGATAAGAATATGTCCAGAAATTGCCAACTGTCCCTTGGGGGTCAAAATTACCCCTGGCTAAAACCACTGAGTTAGAGGAAGTTGGGAGCAATAGTATTTGAATCAGGCCTTGAAGAATGGGTAGGACTTGAGGGGATGGCAATGTGGTTAGAGGTGGTTTCCAAAAGGACAGAATGCCAAAAGGAACATAACATCCTAAAATATTCTGTAGATTCCCTAAAAGAAAGGGGGGGGGCGAGTACAGTAAAGTTATCCCTTAAATATGACAGTCTGTTTTACCCTTTTGGCAAATAGAATTTTTTAAAGATGATGTTCAAATGATTTCTGTGTGTTGGTCAGTCCAGTATTGATGAAAGTTATACAGAAAGAAAACAGAGGGGGTAAAAAAGGTATTCTTCATTATGGTTTGAAGGTCTCCTGCAAGATTTTATACCATTTTTCTCAGTGTGTTATGGAACGGGTTCTCCCAACTAGAGTAAATGGTGCATAAGAGTACCAAACACCAGGAAGCAAACTGAAAGAACAAAGATCATTATTTATGTCAGCCCCAGTTCATTATTTATGTCAGCCTGCAGAAAAAAAGGGAGATTCTTCATTCAAGACTAGCACATCATTTCATATGCAGCAGAATGCCTGCGATGTTAACAAAGGCTCCTGAAAAGCTAAACCATCTATGAATGTCATTTTAGTCTAGCTGGACTTACTATTTCTAAATACAGTAGAATCGATTAGCATTTTCAGGGGTTTTTAAAATAAAAATCTAGAATCAGAATTGTTTCTAATCTTCCAGGTTTTCATTTGATATGGTATGCTGGGGATTTAGCAAATGTGACGGAAAATCCTCAAAATTAAATCACATTGTACACTTCAAAATTTCCTATCCAAGTTAAATATCAATCATGTCATTAAAACACTGGGGGTGGAGTTCTGTTGCAGAAGTTACAGTTTTATTAGATACTTCCTTTTTTTCTGTCCTATTTTGCATATCACTTTGGGGAAAATGGCTTATTTAAAACACTCATCTGTCATCCAGTTCACATGGTTAGTCAACGTGGAATGGAGGACTTGAATGGAGGAAGCATGCTTTGGGGGTAGTATGTATAATAGCCACAGCAAACCTGGGGTAAAAGGGAACTACAAAGCTACTTTGCCCTTTCTGCTACCCCTAATTCACCCAGAAATTCACTGACCACCACAAGATTCATGGTTTGAGACAGTTCAAAGTGAACAGGTGCCTAGTTAGACCTGCTCTGGGTGTGGAGGTGTCTGTGTGGAGGTGATTAGAGTGACTCTTTGTATATCTGCTCCCTCTTTAATTGCTTCCTTTTAACCTCAAGATTAGGCTTTTATTGCAGAATGAAATGCATATGAGCCATTCAGTTTTACTGCATTACCTCCCTGGCTTAGAATGAACCATCAGTAGAATTAACAAAAATTGCATCATGGAGTTGGAGAATTGGAAGGAAGTGTTCCATGGAGGAAGTGTTCTAGCCATACTACGGTAAAGATTCTCCTCATGGGAGATTATTTCTCAGTGGAATTCCACAATTCAGAAGAGAGTATCACTAAGAAAAACTTAAGTCCTGTCAGCTGTTGGAAAAACTTATCCAATCAAAAACATTCTCTGATTAGCCACAGTCTTAGGAATATCAGATTTGGAAAAAGCAATTTAGAGTTGAGGGGAGCAGTATCTTACCTCGTCAAATTCAAAGATAGCAGCTGGACTAAGTTCACTGGGCTTATGTTACTGTTTATTATCACTGGACATGGTCATACTATTTGAGATCTCAGAACTGAACTCATATTAATTTAAACTTTTGGAGATTTTAGGTCTAGGACATCAGAAAAATAGCTAATCCTTTCCCTTCTACTCTTGGTTCACCATAAACATTAAGTGTGCTTGCCTTCCTTCAAGTGTAGTTCCACCTCCATTCAAGGATTGTGTGCCATAGGCTGAGCTTTCACTCTGAGTGACAGTACTTTTAATGACATAGTCTTCCCACTCCACCCCAATAAGCTTCGTGAGTATTATGCAAATTAGGGTAGAGAAATGAAACAAGATATTTAACAAAAACATAACCTCTATCAGAATTCAGTCTGGCGTTTTGCTAGTATAACTAATATTTAACTTGTATATGAAAATGCCAAATAAAAATGTGAAGGGAAATTCATTTTTTAAAAATTCCTTTGGTTAAATCTCCAGAATATTATATGTCTAAAACTGGGGAAAAAATTAAAAGCAATTATGATTGCACATTTATATTTGCTAAAAAGAGAGAGAGAAAAAAAATGCTAGTAAATACCACTGTATTTAGATATGGTAAGTCCAGTTAAGCTAAAAAGACATTCATAAACTGCTAATCCTTTCAGGAGCCTTTGTTAACATCCCAGGCATTCTGCTGCCATGTGAAATGATGTGTTAGTCTTGCATCAAGAATGTCTCTTTTTCTTCAGGCTGACATAAATAATGATCTTTGTTCTTTCAGTTCTATGTTTGGCACTCTTGTATACCATTTTACCCCACTTAGGAGACCCTATTTCATAATTTCCTGAGCAAAACATTTGGACTGTTTTTTTTTTGTTTTGCTTTGTACTCTCCCATAATATCATATTAGAAAAAAAGTGAAACCAAACAGTTAAGCAAGAATTTGGGTAGAAGCTTCCAGAGTTAAGATTTCTTGGGTGTCTTGCTGGAAATTTGAGAGTGAGGAGGAGATAACTTTAAAGGAGCAAGTTATACCTTTGGAAGATGTCTAGATGTGGTACCTTTCAGTTAAAAAGTACTAATTGACCAGCTGCCATTAAAGCTTCTGGGATTTTTTTTTTTAAATAAATGAGAGTGCTAGTACACTGAAAATTTTGCTGTCACTGAGAAGCAAGAACATTTACGTTTTGCATTCTGTGAAATCCTATTCAAAAAGAGCCTGTTGTTTTTGCTTAATGCAAGCTTTTGCTTCAAGATTTATTAATGCAGAGAATTATACTTTATTACTCTCTTTAAAAGTAGCCAGTATCAATACTTTGTTTAAAGGTTTGCCTAATGTTAATATTGTTGAATCTGACTCAGGATTTATCTATATCTCTTGATTTCACTGGAGAATTGTCATCCCATGGAATGTAGATGGACCAAATATTAACCAGGTTTTTAAAGGGTGGGAGGTGATGAATATATCACCTTTTATTCAATATAGATTATGGTCAGTAAGATGCTTTTATTATTAATGTTTATTTTGGCTAGAAATAAATAAGTGCTTTCTTAATTTCACGGAATGCTTGAACTATTAAATCTTCACGTATTATGAGTCTTCAATATTTAAGAGACATAATCATATTTGAAAATCCTAAGCTCTTTACAATTTATTTTGAACATGTACATTAAAATTTATAGCAAACTTATTAATTCAAATTAAGGGAAGTCTAATATGAATTACTAAAAAGTCTTTGTAATGAATTTCATGTATAATGATATACTATTGTGTTCAAATAGGTATAGATATTTCAACTAGCCTAAAAGAATATAAAGGTCCTTAGTCTGGATATCAAAGATACAATCCTAGTCTTCTAGAAATGTGTAAAATAGTTGAGAAATGAAAACAAATTTATAACAACCCTGCGAGGAAATTATTTTCATCCGCTTTTCAATGATAAGGAAACTGGACTTACCCAAGCTTAAATAACCAGTGTCCTAATTAGCAACTTTAATGCAAAAAGGTCTTAATTTTAATTGGAAAAGATGTTTCTATAATAGTTTCTAAAGAGGCAGATTTTTGTTCTGTTCTTTCTAATGTGTTTAGGTGGCAGGATTTCAGTAACTATGAGCGGATTGGCGTTCTTTACAAGTAATCGTTTTATGATATAACTGCTAATAAAGCATTTACTCAGGCTCTTTGAACACTTATAAAAGTGTAGCTGTCAAATGAAATTAAAATCATGCATTTATAAATATTATTTGAACCCTTAGATGATCTTTAACTGGTTTTACTTGGCGTTCTTTCACAGTTGCTATTCTTTTGTTTCTGGCTTTATGATAACATTTTTTATCTTTCACGTTAAAAAGCAAATGTAATTCCACTTCCCTAGAAGCTATTTGGTGATTCAGCACAGTTGAAGGACATTGTGTCTGTCTGAATGATAGATTCCCCCCAACCCCCACCCTCAGTATTAACTGGAAGGGCGGAAATCTATCAACTCTAAGAGCAGAGACTGAGGAATCCCAATCATAGGAGAAGTCCCTGTGTTTGGGAGTATATCCAAAAAAGGGCAGACCAGCGTGGGAAAAATTAACTGCTGCTATCACCTAGCATCTAGCCCAAACCAGGGCACCTAGTAGGTGCTCAATATCTATACACTGATTAAATAACATTTTCTTATTTTAAATTCCCCAAAAAACTAAATTTAGAAAAAGTCTAGTATACTGTCACATGCATTTAATTCCAATACCATTTCTAGTTAAAATATGAAGAGATCAAGTTTAAAGTAGAGGCAATATTTGCCATAACTTTTATACTGTAAGATCGTTTAAACCACTAAGAACCTTATTATTATATAAGTATAATACAAGTATAAAATGTAATAATACAATAAAAATAGAGTGGCTACACACACACACACACACACACACACACAGAGTACATTATATCCAATGCATCATTACTGTGTTTCTAATTCTTAATGACTTTTCAGGACCACAGAAAATTACCTTGTTACTTAAACTAATGAGGAACACAGTGAAATTCCACCTTAAGATTATTATTCTTGTTACCACTTCCATGTGTATACAGATCTGTTGTCAGTGTTCTCTTTTAAAGCTATAGTCTATATTTCTACATTTTATGATATTTTTATCTTAATTGCAGATAAAACTCAGAGGAAATTTGCACAGATGCTGCTTTGGAGAACTTTACAACCTGGGTTGCAGAACTGAGCCTTGGTAAACCTGTCTCTATTACAGCATGTTGCCATACATCTAATTAAGTGCATAAGGTCTTTGGCCTTCAAGATCCATTGACCTTAAACAGGAATGCTTAGCACGTTTACCATACGTTTAAAATCTGTTCTTTATCAATCAGTCCTTTTATAGCTTTCTAAGTTCTTATTGATGGCTAATATGCAAGGGTTAATTTTTAATATTTTAATTGATTTCTTTAATCAGTTTCTCAACTTGTATTTATTAAATACTCAAACTCAGTATTACCTACTCAATGCCTTTTAAAAGAAAGTTATAATGGAGAAAAAATTGAGCCTTAAACAAATGGTTACTTCTGTATATTACCTCGTACCAGTGCTTCATCCTATTTGTAAAATCTTTCTCCTTTAAATGGTTGGTTAATACTTTGAGAGTTTGTTTACGCGTGGCAGTGTTGTAAAAAGAAACTAAAGATCACATTTTACCTGTATGGATGAAATATCCCTTTTCTTCAAGTGCGGTTTGTGCTGTGTTTTTGTAATTAACATGTTCTGAAAGTTACAATTCATATTTGAAATTGACTGTACAGCATTTAGTTGAAGAGTTAAGCACTCAATTCCATTAGGTTTTCACATGTGTTAATCTCATTTACCGCATTAAATTGCGGCAGTAACATTTTCCTTTCTGTGAAGTTCTAAATTTAGTTATGACCTATTTAGCAATGCCTTTGAAAAGGGATATTGTATCCATGGTAAATTAATTGTATACCTAAACAGCGATAGCTCAGCTTTGCCTATCAGGCTTGTAATTGACATCTAGTAAACTTCTGCACATGTAAAATTGAATTCAAATAAAATCATATACACTTTCTAGTTCTTAATATTTGTCTTTCTGAATAATAGTTTAAAGCAATATTTGTTAAAGTTTTCTTGCACTATCACAATTGCTTTTTAGTTTTTTCTCAAGAAGCATGTTCGTAGTAGAGACAAAATCTGTGTAACAGGAGGGAGAATAGCGCCAAGTCTCTGGGCTATTTTTTATTCTTGCAAATGTGCTTTCTAATAGCCATCGCCTTCCATGTTGTTTACCTAATCAGCACATTTTGTCTGAATACTTGAACATTTTAACAGTAACACAGGTATAGAAACAGAAAGGAAACTTATAAAGAGTAATCTTTTGGTTCCGTTTTAACATCGTGACAATGAGCGCTTTTTCTAGCAATGATTTTTAAAACTGTGTAAGTTTGACAGTATTTTATTGTTGGGTTTTTATTTGGTTTTAGTTGTGTGCTTTTAATTTGCAGAAGTTAGTAACTGCAGCTCACCTACTGCACCAAAGTTCTCTATTTTAGGAGCCCAGCTTTAGTCATTTGAACATGCTTCTAAACAAAACAAAACAACCAAAACTATACTTTTGATCTATAATAATAGCTCAATAACTTTGTCAAGGAAAGCTCTAATATATGCAGTGATGGTTTATGGAGGGTGTGGCAATTTTAAATTTATATTGTGTGTGATGTTCAAATAAAGTGATATCTACATTCATGTGATTTATTGGTCAGCATGACCATTAATTATTGAGTAGAAATTGGTTAAACTTTGATTTCCTTTTTTTAAATCGTGTTGCATTTGATTCCTGATCAAATTCCTTCAAAGTGAACTCTTGTAATTAAATTTTGAATTTTATGGTGAGATTGTAAGGGTAGAGGCAATTGAAACATTGTTCATTATTTATAAACTGCTTGAAATGAATACTTAATTTAAGTTTGCACTTTAATACCAAACTTAAAACCAAACACTCATTTCAAAGTAGGTTAGGTGATTGTGGTTCATCTTTATTAGCTTTGTGAAATTCTAAAGGAATCAAATAATTCATGATAATTTAAATTTTCTGCAGATTATTGATTTTTGATACAGTATTTACCCTGGATAGTTTGTTTTCTCTCTCTCATCCCTCTCTCTCTCTCTCTCTCTCTCTCTCTCTCTCTCTCTCTCTCTCTCTGTCTGTCTCTCTCTCTCTCTCTCTATTACAGTGTTCATTGTCATTGACCTCAGCAGCAAATTTAACTTGAATTCACTTAGGATCACAGGAATCAGGGGAAAGTGATTTTAAAGGTGGTTTTTTCCAGCACATTTTAAGAAAAGGGACCAAAAGTTATTTTAGCTTCCTCAATAGATTGCATGTTGCTTATTAGGATAATAAATTAATATTAAATGCAATATATGTCTTGTCTTTACTATGGCATCTATTTAGGAGTTGTTCAAATCACTGCAGTAGGGCTCTGCAAATAAAATCATGTAACCTATTATCATGGATCTAATGTACTGTAACTTTATCAGTGAAAGGTAAAATCTCCAATAACAAGTACAAACATTGAACAATTACCTATAAAGATTTGTAAAAGTAAAATTTTTCCAATAGATTTCATTCTTGTCATTTTGTAAGATGACCCTGCAGTCCACCTGTTTGTAACTTTTTTAATAAAATAGACATCTGTATTACTGAGGTTGGTTTCTTTAATTATTTGGTGTATTGCTTTATGTTCTAGATTTTCTAAGTTATGAATCTTTCTCGTAACTGAAAATCACTATTTTATCAAAATAATAATGTGTATTGCAGTATATGTTTAAACTGAAGTTAAACATTTGTTTTCTTGTTTTTTTAGTCACCATTCTGCCATATTTGGGGAAAAACTGAGATATACCGTAAAATGTAATATATAACCAATTTGAATAACTTATAAATAAGCCAAAAATTGTAGATAATGGGTAGAAAAAGAGTAATGTATATAACTTGGCTCATATGCGGAAAATGGCCCAACTACAAATTTGATGGCTAGGAATTGTCTATGTATAAAATATTTTAGACAGTACTAAGCAAAATAATTAAATTTTGAAATGCCAAATTAAGAATATCTGACACAATGAAATTATCACTTTGTTTTATCCAGTGAAAGGTTTTGTTACTTTAATTCACTGCCCTAACTCAATATTTTTAAATGGTTAAACTGAATAGATTTTTTAACTCAATGTTTTTTAAACTTTTCTTTGAAGTTGGGCAGTTCTGTCTATCCAAGTGTATGTGGACTGCATGTAAAAAATATTTTTAAATGAATGGGTAGGTTTTATCACTGTGTTATAAGATATACAAAATATCTTATTACCATCAATTACTGGTTTTCAGTTGGGCTTCAGACACCCAATATATGCTATATTAGATGCTGTGCTTGCCGTACAAAAACCCTTTTCTACAAGGGAGGCATTTATGATTTCAGGGCCTTTCCCCTTTATTTCCACTGATGGAGTATTATCTCTTCATCCACCGGGATCAACATTTTTAACCAAGTGAATAACAGAAGATGAGAGGGTGGAGGAGGGTGAGAACTAAGGGAAACTGTTCTGATGAGCCAAATCAGCATTGAATATCAGTAGAGGACTACAGTCCTCTACTGCCACAGTCAGATTACCTTTATCTTCTCCCCATTGTCTTCATGCCATTCTTATCCTTGGAGAAGAGTCATCTAGTCTTCACACTCCTCCAGGTTATAGCATCTTGTGGTCAAGACCCAAGGCTATAAAACTTCTTTTTCAGATTTAAAGCAGGAACAGTTTTCCAAATAGGCTCCTGCTTTAGCTTGTATTTATCTCATTTGAACTTTACTGCTAGCTGGTGTTTTGAATTTTATTGTCCCCATTTTATAGTTGATAAACCAAGGCTCGAGTTGTGACTTAAGTTCACAAAGGCAAGGTCAAATGATTAAAATGTTGAGAAAGTTTCTTTTGGAGAAGGTTACAAATTTACCAATAGGTAGAGGCAAATGGGTACTACTAGAATTATAAAGCTCGTGGAAACAAGATAAAAGACACATAGCAAGAAATAACTTTTAAGCCGGTGTGATAACGCATACGTAACAAAATATTATCGGTCTTTTTTAAATGTAATGTGTGTGTTATATTGCCAAGAGTTTATGTAAGATGTAAGTTATTTTCATTATAGCTATTTTTCTTTGGAAAGGCAATGTTTTAAACCAGGGATTTGGCAGCCTTTGGCTACTAGGCAGAATACAGCCCAGTTAGCAGTGCCAAAATAACTAGCTAGATTTGTCAGCTGTATCCTGAATCCATCGCAAAGCTCAGCTGCACCCTTTTTCTACCTAAACTTATAGTTTGGAGGGCCAGAAGTGCAGCTGATCCCAGACACATCCTTTGTCAGCGAAGAGCCACACTCCTGTGCTTATTTATAGGCATTGTTCTCAATGGCCCAGGTTATCCCACTCCCAAACTCAATGGTACTGCCATTGTATTATAATTTACAAGTTTCTTCCATAGACTGAGCTTTTTGAAGGTAGAAATTTTGCCTAAACCACCTCTTCATCCTCAATGCAGTACATTACAGGTGTTGGATAAATATTTTATGAAATTATCGTCACAGAATCAGTAAGGCAGATGGGTGTTCATGCCTTGGGAAATCCTAACCTTGCCAATTCCTGCTGGTCTTTTTCATTTATAGCGTTTAGATGGTGTGGGAAATGCATTTTCTCCCCCCATCTTCCTTCATCTTCTGCAGCACTAAATTATTTTTTGTCCATTATGCTTTTAGTTTTTGTTTATAATAGTTTCTAAACTCACTTCCAAGCAAAATGTATACAGTAGAGAGATGGTCCATTCAGGCACACTGTGAATATGGACTGTAGGGCCTTGAGTCTAAAACTAAATTCTCTAAGACTCTAGGAACAAGTATACAATCAAAAAAGGGTGTTTGCTGCCCTCTCTAGTAGATTCTGGAGCTTACCTAGACTTGTTCCTACTTCATTCTTAGAAAAGTCAGAGAAATGTTCACATCAGCACATCTCAAACATTTCTCCTTTAATGAAGCAATAATTCCTGTGCTTTCATCTTCTCCCCTTCAAAACTTTGTTTGATCCCCCATCTATCTCCTTACAGTCAACCCCTCTGCCTTTCCTTTGTCCCTGCCCCATTCCCATATCGTACCTACAAACTAACTTTTATCCCATGCAACTGATCTCCTACCCTGCCCCCTCCCTTTTTTCTATATGAATCATGGATAATTTTATGAGTAATAAAGCTATTGGAAGTAAGGTTTTTTACTCTGCTTCCCCCAAGCCCCAAGACTCAGTCTCCAACTCTTGACACCAATAATTGGAGACATTTTCATGTTGCCCTTAAACCAACCTAAGGTTATCCCCAAAATGTCAGCCCTATGTTATGTGCCTCAACATCAGTGATCTGTGCAGTCTTCCATGTAACCAGAGACTCCAGATGCCCCAGAAAGCCCTCCAGGAATTGGCTCCAGCAGATCTAGATACTTTCTTACTCACGCTGCAAGCCCCAGGGAATTCCCATGGCTTAGTAGTTTGAAGCTCTTACCAGCTGCTGCAAGTTTTAAAAGTTGGGGCTGTTGGGCAGGGGGAGGTAAAGCTCTGCTGAACTTTTTTTGGAGCTTGAAAGTGGACAGGTGTCAAATCTACAGTTGAGAAATAGAAGGATCCCTGAGGGTTCTGACCCTTCAATTAATCCCAGTTTGGGGGTTCATTGTTCTTTTATTTAAGAGGGAACCCCAGGAAGCCTGGATACCAGTGGACACAGTTTTTTTCTGGTTTCCTTTGCTGCTTCTTTTGGACATATGTGTGGCTATCCTTAGAAAAATACCAGCTGAAGTGTAGATATTATGCCATGCCCCAAGATATCTCCAAGAGTGTTTTTGGTTCTTTCCTCAGGCTCCAAAATATACAGAAGTGAATGGAAGGGGTGAACATTTAAAAGGTAGACACAGACTTTATCATGCTGTTTGGTAGCAAGATGAGTCTGTGGTGGGTGCTTGAGTCCCTCTAGCAGCTATGGCATGGAGAATGAAGCTTTTGCTCTCTGACTCAGAAGAAGCCTGAGCTACAAGCCTTTTGCTCTCCAGCTGGCTAAAGAGAGTAGTTGCAATGACCTAGCAATGGAAACCTGGCCCAAAAAACAGTGACTTCCCTTTGACAGTAAATAGTTGCTTGGTGAGGAGGATGATTCAGTATGTGCCAGGCATAATGCTATGAGCTGAGTTTACAAGAGGAGTGTGATATGGCCTCATCCTCTGGTAAATCTTACATTCTAACCTGGGAGACAGACTTGCAAGCAACAGTTATGAGGCAATGTATGCTCTAATATCTTCATGTACTGTATGCCAGGTTGCTCAGAGAAGGGAAGAGATTTGTTCTCCCTGTGGGGGTCCAGGGAAGGTCGGAGGAACTTGCCTTGTGAGTTGATTCTTACAGGTTAAGGAGAAATTTGCGGTAAGGGCATTTCAGATAGACTTGGAGAGAGGAGAGTGAGAAAAGGCCTGCAGCCCTGAGTGTGCCTGGCAGGATTGAGAGACCTAGCGTTAGCAGGGATAGCTAACTCTAAGAGGGCCTGGCTGGAATGAGAATGGGAAAGGGAAATGGGAAATGAGGGTAGAAAGAAGCACAGGCTGGAGTGTGAAGATCTTGCATGCCACACTGAGCATTTGAGGATTTCTCTTGGAAGCAATGGGGAGCCACAGCGCAGGCTGAAGTAGGAGAATGGCATGAACTGGGGTCATCATGGGAGAATGGCTGGGGTTTTAGAAAGATGCCAAAGTGGAGAATAGATTGGAGAGGGTTTGCCTGGAGTGGGGAGATCTGTTAGGAGACCACTGCAATCATATTAATGAGAAAGAACAAGACCCTTAATTGGACATTCAAAGGTGGCCTTACTAATAACCTACCCAACAGAGGAAAATAAACTATGTAACAGAAAGTAAAAGAAATACTCACAGCATATAATTGCCCCTTGGAAGAGAAAATTCACACCTACCCCCTTTATTTTGTTAAATTAAAACACCTATGGCCTAACTCATTACCTCTAAGAGTTTCATTTTCTGAGCGGTGAAGATCCCTAAACAGACGGTAGGGGTGCTGCGAGCTCCCTGCCTCGGTTCCTCCAAGGACTCTGATAAGCTGCCTCACAGTGAAAAGAAAATAAATAAATAAATAACACCTCCAACAGCTTTGCTGCCCCTTCTGTTATCAGTCTGCTGAACCCGGGATGGGGGGCGGGGCCGGGGAAGCCATTTTTACCCTTTTTAGACACTGAGCCACTTCTCCTCAGGCGAGTACTTTCACTCCTCAATTTGTGTACCATGGCCACGCCCTCCCTTCTCTCCCTCCCTCCCTCCCCCCCTCCTTTCTTTCTTTCTCAAAATGGTAAAATAAACTTTCTCTCCTAAAACTATTCTAGTCCTGGTGTGAGAAGTCTTTCTCCAACCTGTGCCATGAGCTCCTGGTGAGGTCCTCACCCTAACAGGCATGATCAGGGAGAGTGAAGAGATGGTGATAAATTATAGTGGCCTAAGATATGGACTTAAGTCACAAATCTGATTGTATCACATTCTTCAGCTTAAAAATCTCACATGACTCTCCAGGATCCAACTTGGCCCACCTCTCCAACCTGCTGTTCTTCTATGCCTCTTCTCATAACCTAAGCAGTGACCCCACACTTCTTACTGGTTCCTGAACAAGCCAGGAACCATATAACCATATAACCATATTCACATTTCCATGGCTTTGCATGAGCTATTCCCATCACATGCAATATGCTCTCCCCAACCTCCTCCCTCTAGGGAACTCTTACTCATCTTCTTAACTCATACCTCATCGAAAGAGATTTTCTCTCTCTCTCTCTCTTTCTCTTTCTTTCTTTTTATTTCTTTCTTTGTCTCTCTTTTTTTTCTCTTTCTTTCTTCCTTCCTGCCTTCCTTTTTTCTTCTCTTCTTCTCTTCCTCTCTCTCCTCCTTCCTTTCTTCCTCCCTTCCTCCCTCCCTCCCTCTCTCTCTCTCTCTCTCTCTCTCTCCCCCTCCCTCCTTCCCTCCTTCACTCCTTCCCTTCCTCTCTCTCCATTTCCACCTTGGATAGCACCCAGTGCATACTTATTACATTATTTCAAAATTACCTGTTTACATGTCTGTCACCCCCACAAGGCAATCAGCTTCTCTTCATAGAGAAATGGATTTATTTTCACCTAAGCATTGGATGCATGGAGGGGTTCAAAAAACACTGAGTAAATAAATTTTGGTGGTAGAACGGAAGTATAAAATAAGTAATTTTTGGCTTGGGTAACTGGGCAGTACTAAATAATCTGGTTTCTAAATAGGTTCCCCTGCTTCCACTCTTGAATTCTAATCCTTTCTCAACAAAGCAGCCAGAGTGATCTTTAACAAATGTAAATATAATCCTGATTCTTCCCTGTCAAAAGCGACCCCACCAATGGCTCTTTATCACTATTAGGTTTGGTTCAAACTTCTTGGCATGACCTGGCCCCTGCTTACTTGTCCATCCCTGTTTTCCACCACTTCTGCCCTCCTGCCTTCCCCTTGAATATCACATGGCTTTATAATTTCTTGCATACACTTTCAAGCTTTGCTCATTGTTTTTGTTCCATCTGAAACTCCCTTCCTCTTATTTCCCTATCTCCTACTCATGCATTGACGTTGCTTGTCTGTCTCCTTTTTCTAGATGGTACACTCTGTAAGGGAAAGGATTATGTCTCATTTACTAGTTATCTCAGTACCTAGCACAAAGAAGATGATCAATAAAGATTTGTTGAACTAAGTGGAGTGGATGATGCTACTACTAATAGATCTTTCAGACTGAAGGAGGAGGTTGTTGGGGTAGTTGGGGGGGGGAGTGATTTCAGCCTGGGGTATGTAGAACTGCATGTGACAGGTGGGGAGGTACAGTGGGCAGTTTCCATGATTATCTCCAAGGACAAACTTCTGTCTTCTGCCCATTCACGGAGTGGCCTTCTTAAAGCAGACACAAACACTGTTTCTATTTAAGCAGGGTGGATGTAAGCCTCCCAATTTACAGCAATACCATATCCATACCCAATGCAGAAAAGGCAGCCAAGCCAAATTTCTAGCGCTCTCTGCCTCTGGCTGGCTCTGTGCCTAAAGATGGATATTGAAATGATATGGGCCTGAAGATGATAAGGACTTGTTTTCTTTCATCATCCTCAAGTGGGGTTGTAGCCAAAGTCAGGTGAAGCTCATATCAGGCTTTCTTATCCCTGCCACCTTTGCAAATTATATGGGTAAATTCCAGTCCGCCTTCCCTTTCCCCTCCCCATCCAGCAAATCAAGATGCTTCTTAGTCTACTACTGAGTGAATATTTTCCCATCTTTCATTTGGCTGTGCACATCAGTGCTGAAGCATCTTTCATGGATGTAAACAGAGTTAAGGGCTTCAACTTCCCGTTTAGGTTTCCATGGAGGCGTTAGAAACGAATATATTCATTGCCTCTGGCAAATAATTCCGGTTCTGATATGTTTGTTTATTTGCTATTAGAAAATAATACATAGCAGTGTTACAAAATTGAATGTAGATATCACTCATGCTGTAGAGCATGGACATTCTATAGTACTGCAGTTCCCAACCCCCGGGCCTAGGGCCTGTTAGGAACCAGGCCACAGAGCAGGAGGTGAGTGGTGGGCAAGTGAGCTGCTCCCCATCACTCTCGCATCACCACCTGAGCTCCTCCTCCTGTCAGGTCAGTGGCAGCATTAGATTCTGCATTATGGGTGAGTTGTATAAAATATTGCGTTGCATATTACAATGTAATAATAATAGAAATAGAGTGCACAATAAATGTAATGCACTTGAATAATCCTGAAACCATCCTCCCCTCCCCCAGTCCATGGAAAAATTGTCTTCCATAAAAACAGTCCCTGGTGCCAAAAAGGCACTATCTAGCAGGGGATTTCATCCTATTGTGTATCATTCTCTAAATGTGTCTCATTAAGAAATCCAGTGGTGTACATTATAGAAATATACCATAAGGCCGGGCGTGGTGGCTCACGCCTGTAATCCTAGCACTCTGGGAGGCCAAGGCAGGTGGATCGCTCAAGGTCAGGAGTTCGAGGCCAGCCTGATCAAGAGCGAGACCCCGTCTCTACTAAAAATAGAAAGAAATTAGCTGGACAACTAAAAATATATAGAAAAAATTAGCCGGGCATGGTGGTGCATGCCTGTAGTCCCAGCTAACTTGGGAGGCTGAGGCAGGAGGATTGCTTGAGCCTAGGAGTTTGAGGTTGCTGTGCGGTAGGCCGATGCCACGGCACTCTAGCCCAAGCAACAAAGTGAGACTCTGTCTCAAAAGAAAAAAAATGAAAAAGAAATATACCATAAACAAGACAAGGCAGCTACTCCTAAAAGACCTTCTTTGACTCAAAGAACAGTACTTCTTAATACCTGCAGTTGTGCAGTTAGCTACATCAGGGTGTTCTTCCACAACTAAAATCAGGATGGTATATACTATACAACCTCACACAGCATGTTTGTTTATGTTAAAACTTATTATGATCCTAAAAGTTAACATGAAAAAGGAAAGACCATTTCTCTCTGCCTCAAATCTCATTTTCTTTTGGGTACCCTAAAACAGGTAAATTAAATATGATTTTTATTCTGATTCTGTCATACTCTGTGAAGGCAAATTAATTACTTTGTGTTCTCTTTGATGATCTGTTAAAATTAAATCACATGGCCTCAAGGTCAAATCAATCAATGTACTTCTGGAAACTAATTTACCGCTGATCTCTATTTTCAAGTTATTTGAAAAAAGAAGGGCAATGAGAAGCACAAACCTTAGCCTTAGCATTCATGAAAATATACTACAAAGCTATAGCAATTAAATCCATGTGATACAACTGTAAGAATAAACAGATCAGTGAAATACAAGGATTATCCCTCAAAAGATCTCTTATTCATATAACTTAATATATTATAAGAAGGCATCAAAATATGTGGGGAAGCAAAAAATTATACAACAAATACTGCTTAATGAACTATTGTCCACTAAAGGAAAAAGTCAACCCTTTAAAGAATTAAAGTTAGTTTTATTCCGAAGTCTTACTGATGAGTATAGATCCAGTCCTATAGCCTAGAAGCAGTTTGGTCAGACTGTTCCAGCACAGTATTCCAGTACACTGCTTATATATAGGTGGTGGTGGCTCAGTATGTGCAAAATCACATCAAATTTGCTCAGAAGTTACAATAAAGCAGAATCACATAAAGGTTTGGGTGTAAGAATACATCTGGTTATGGATTACAGAGGCATAATCACTCATCCTGTCAGACATTATCTCACGTGTAAGAAAAGGCAAAGACTAGAGTCATTTATCTTTTAGGGAGTTTAGTGACTCAGGTAGGGGCCACGTGTCCTATTCTGTTTTGTCTTCAAAGCATCTTTATGGAGAGCTGCATGTCATCACGGAGTCAGGGCCTTTGTGAAATTATATTGGCAAGCAGAAATGAGCAAACATGACCTCTTGCAATTGCTACTTTGTTTCACACTATTTTGTTGGGCAATTTCTTAGAACTTCATCTCACAACATGTATCAATATAGAATCCAGAAGGATCTAAAAAAGAAATGTGGAAAACTAAACAAAAAACCATTGAAACAAAACCAAAAGAACTGTTCATCAGATCTGATAAGAAAAAAAAATGTTCAGTTTAAAAGCAATGGAGGAAATAACAAAAGATAAAATTTTTAGATTTAACTAGATTTAGATTTAACTAGATTGCATAGGGTATATAATTCTAGGTTGGCAGTTATTTTCTTTTATCACATTGGGGATTTCATTCTAGGGTATTCTGAATTCCGTTGTTGCTATTGGAGTCACCTATCAATCTGTCTCTCATCAAGGATATGTTTTTAATCTATTGCTAAACCTATCTATTGATTTTTAAATTTCAATTATCTTTTTTTTTATTTCTAAAAGTTCTATTTGGATCTTTTTCCTATCTGCCAAATTAAAAAAAACAAATAGTTTCTTGTTCCCTGAAGATATTTTAAAGTTTGTTTTTTATTTCTTTGGACATATTAAGCAGAATTATTTATAAACTGTCTGATACTCTCAGTGTCTGAAGTTTTTATGGAACTGTTTCTCTTGTCTGCTGTTTCTGTTGTTTCTTACTCATGACATCATATTTCACTGAGTGTCTAGTTGTTTTTGGCTTTTAGCTGCTCATCAACCTTGGGAAATTATTTGTGGCTGTAAATAAAGATGCGTTTCTCTAGGGAGGGTTCTGCCAGTTTCCTGAGAATGATACTTGCCTGGGACTACATTGGACTAAATTCATGTCTTGAAGTTTTGGGGGGCTACACAGGTAATGTGAATTTGGGGCAGTAAATTCACACAAAATCTGGATTTTGGTTACAACTTCCCAGGATGGTTACTCCCTCCTGCCCCCCAAATAGCTGTAATAGGCGACAAAGCAACTTCCCCACATTTTCCTAAGGATGGGTGTTTAATTATGGTTCACCTTTATACTGAGGATGTACCCCTGTAGGATACTAGATTTATGGGGTACAGACTCCTAAGTAGACATCCTATCTTGGTAGAGCCCTGAGCTTTATGTTCTCTCCCCGTGTCTGGAGAAATCATATACACACAAAAGAGCAAAGCTCAAGTTGGACTGGTTTGGCAAACGTCCTCAGGGAAAAATCAGTTTCAGTGCTTAGCTTATCTCTTTGGGTTATGGCCTTTAATTCAATTTATGCCTGACAATTCCTTACTATCTTACTAGCTTTGTGACACTTTTAAGAACTCTCTCTCTCTCTCTCTCTTTCTCCCCCTGTGTGTGTGTGTGTGTGTGTGTGTGTGTGTGTGTGTGTGTGTGTATATATATGTATCTATACATACACACCATATGCACTGTACATAGTATAATATTTATGTGTATATACTTTATGCAGCAGTTTTGTTTTCTGCCTGTAATTACCTAGACAGCCATACTATCTGAAACTAAAGCATATATGTTATTACAATAAAATTAACAAAGATGTTTATAAAAAGATAATCCTCACCGTTAGCAGGCATGTGGTGAAACGAGTACTCATGCACTACTAGTAGGACTGTATGTTGAGTGTAAATTAGCTCAACTTTAAATAAAGGGCTGTTTAGTAACATGTATCTGCAATCTTTTAAATGTTCATAAACTTGACTGAATAATTCCACTTCCAATAATTTATAATAGTGAATAAGCAAAGGGGCTCACAAACATGTATATTCAAGGATGTTTATTGAAATGTTATTTATAATAGCAAAAAAACCCAGTATGGAATAGCCATGAAGTGAAATACTATGCAGCCATTTATCAATAAAAATATTTATAGAATATATAATGACATGGGAAAATGTTCTTGATATAAAGTTAAGTGAAAATCAGACCACAAGATTGTACATGGAAGCATAATCCTAATATATATATGTGTGTGTATATATACATATATATACACACACATATATATCCATATATTCATGGAAATACATCAAAATGTTAACAGATATATTAATACACACACACACACACATATACACACAAACATAGTCATCCCTAGATATACATGAGGGATTGATTCCAGGACCCCTGTGGATACCAAAATCCAAGGATGCTCAAGTCCCTGATATAAAATGGTGTAGCATTTGCATATAACCTATGCATACCCTCCTGTATACTTTAAATCATCTCTAGATTACTTGTCATACCTAATACAATGCCAATGCTATGTAAATTGTTATATTGTATTTTTAATTTATTTTTTATGTGGTTAGTTGAATCTATGGATGAGGGACCCACAGATACGGAAGCCTGACTGTATATAGGTAGATAGATAGATAATTGAAAAGAAAACTACCCCTCCACTTGGAGAGACCAGAAAGTAATAGCTACACATCTTGGGCTCTATCCTTTATATGAAATGGGCACATATAGCAGTAACATTAATCAGGTTTCAGGCGGGTGGTAGGGGGAGGAGGGGATGGCTATATTCACACCTAATGGGTGCGCTGCGCACTGTCTGGGGGATGGACATGCTTGAAGCTCTGACTTGGGTGGGGCAAAGGCAATATATGTAACCTAAACATTCATACCCCCGTAATACACTGAAACAATAAATAAATAAGCAAATAGAAGCCCCTGGTCTGCCTATGCGTTTGCACACATGCATATGTGCACTCTCTCTGTCTTGCACACACAAGCACAGGTACACACACACACACACTTTTCTAGCTCTTTCCTCCTCCTTCAGCTCCCTGGGAGGTTTCTATCACTATAAATTTTTTTTCTGGATGTTTTTAGGGGGAATCTCATATGTGCTCATGAATAAGTAGTGTCAGAATAAGCACATGGCTTTTGTATTTTCTTTTTCCCATCCTTTCGTGCCAGCTTATATCCTCTGGGTACTCTTGTGTGATCTAAGCATTGCTATATTTTCTGGGCATAGCTGACACTTAAGCTGTGTTACGCTGCATTTGGAAAGTGCTGTACCCCATCCACTGGATACCAGCTGCCTCATCTGGCTTCTGCAATTCACACTAGAGACTGCTGCTACTTCTATGGGGTAATATAATAGTTTCTTTCCGGTAGTAGCTTTTCCTAAATACCACCAAAATTAGTGCTAAATATAACTAACTTGTGCCCAGAGCAACTGCTGACATCTTGGAACTTTGCAACCAAGGTTGCGATGGACAGTTGTGCATGTTGTACACTGCACAAGAAATGCCTAACTGAGAGGACAAGGGTGAGACTAAAATCCAGCCTGTGTTCCCCTGCCATGCAGTATGCCTATGGAATTGACTCTGTCCCAGAGGAGGGGGTGTATACCTATTTCTGATTCACCTGCCCAGAGAGGGCATTGTCCCCTCACCAAGCTTTGGGGCTGCCTAGAGCAGGTGCCATTTTCTAATTTGTGCAATGATACAGTATAAAGTAGCTGCAACTCTGCCTTATAGATGTCACAGTATTAACATATGGTGTTTGGTATGATGTAGCAGAAAATGCCTCTCTTTTTGCGGGGCTACACTCAAATATAAACTGTGTCCCCTTGTGCACTGCTATATCCCCAACACGCAACACAGTGTCTGGTACAGAGCAGTTGTTAGATAAATATTTGTTGACTGAAATAAATGAATGAATTAGTGGAGTCCCAAGGTGGTCATGCATGTGCCTAATGAAAAAAAATGTTTTTGTAAAACAGCTCTTTTCTCTTTTATTGACTACAGCAACTTCTCACATGCCTATAAGGCTCAGACATTGAATCTGTGGGTCTAGATCAGGAGGCAAATTCAAGGGACAGCCACTGTGTTCTATTCAGAAGTGTCCCTCCCCTCTAGTGACTAAAGCTTTCTTCCTGGGCCAAGTTTGTATATCTGACTCTTTCTTTTGCCAGGATAAATTATCTCCCAGGAGGCTCCTTAGTCCTTCAATACAAATACTTTTCTGACGGGCCTGCCCCGCCAGTTTCCCAGCCATGCCCAGGCATGTGTGAACGCCAACAATTGATACAGCTTGGGTTCAAACTAAGACCCTTCCTCCTCCCCAAGCATACATGTGTATGTAACCACATTTCACATATTCGTAACCATACCTGGGTGCGTACATTTCTATTCATGCAGAGCTACACATTCACACACTTAAACTCACACATATATGCAATTATTTGTACCTATAAAAATAAGCATGCATGTGCACATTTATGTACACATATGCACATTCAGAGGTATATACCCAGCACATCTGTGTAACACACTTCTAGTTATATCCAGTCCTTGGACAAGGATCTTGATTCCATTTTTCAACTCTATGACAACTCCTCTCCTTTTCATTTACCTCCCCCAATCTAAATTCACACATAGGGCCACCTAGCAGGGATGATTCTAATCCATTTTAGTAATTGAAGGAGATGATTTCTCAAAGCTTGTTACCCCTCACACTTGCACAACTAACCCCCCAATCAATATCTCCGGGTATCTCCCAGGAGGTATTGTTTGGGAGGTATTGGAGGTGTTGGTATTAATCCTCTGTTTTTTTGTTTGAGTGTCATGAATTTGTGGTTAAACTCAACAATCTTACAGTGTTGAGGCAGAGAGATGTATCCTACACATAACGATAAACTAAATAAGAAAATGGTGAGACAAAGATAATGTATAATGAGGTTTCTGAAATCCAAAAAGCACTGCTCTTCGGGGCAGTTGGGAGACAGTTCCTGAATAGAGTATCATTTAAACTAGGCCTTGAAGGATGTCGGGGACTTGCACATGCAAGGACAGAGGCAGGAAATTCCAAAAGGCAAGAATGTTCATAAAGGTCCAGGGGCAGGAAAAAGTGATGGATATGGAAAAGTGTTGTAGTTCGGATGTCTGGAGTGAGTAAACATGAAGGGGGGAAGTGGGCAGAGTAAGATCACGGAAGGTCTGGTAGCCCTGTTAAAAAGTTTGATCTTTAGAAAAATCAGAGGCATAAAAGGGTTTTAAGCAAAGTAGTCACACTGGCTGCTATGCGGAAGGTGGATTGAAAGGGGCCATGACTGAAGCCGGCAAGACCTATTAGCAAGCTGTGCAAGAGCCCAGATTGAATGTGATGGCAGTTTGGACTCAGGGCATGGAGCTGGAAAGAAATGGCCAATTTCAAAAGATATTTAGGAGGTAGAGAGTAGCAAGAGATAAAGCTGGAGGGTTAGACAGCGGTTGGACTTTAAAAGCTATAGGGAACCATTGAAGGGTTTGAAGCCATTGGAAGGTCTTTAAACAAAAGTGATTTGATCAGATTGACATTTTACAAAACTCACCCTGGCTGCAGTGTAGAGAAGGAGTTGGAGGGGAAAAAGGGTAGAAGCAGTTAAGGAGGATGTTGCAATCATTAGGTAAGAGATGCTAGAGACCTGGTCTAGGGTAGCAGCAGTGGAAATGGATACAAGTGGGTGGATTTCAGGGGCATATTGTAGCAGTATATTTGACAGAATTTGATGGCAAATATATTCAAAAAGGCAAGGGCATACCAGTAGATCCTACTGTGGGCCCGTGTTTGGTTTTCCATAAGCTTTAATTGCAAAAAAAAAAAAAAAGGAAAAAAAGCAATCACATTTCCTTAGTGAACAATGACGCTGCAGTCTTACTCATGGGAAGAATGCGGGCTTTGTGATGTGGCCAAAAAAATTATTACGAGTACAGAGGACATTTTTTTGAGTCCACATTCAGATAATGCATTTGGCTTGGTCCCTGCCACTCTTCAGATTGCCTTCTCCTCAGCCAGTACAGTGAGAACTGATATTTCTAAGGCTGGTCATGCAAGGCAGAAAAGAAAAACAGTGATGGCAATAGCTTTCTTTAATAGAGTGCAGGCTTGCTAAGTACTCTACACATACTTTCATTTGTTTTCCACACTAAATCCTCTTTCCAAGCCTATGAGACAGAAATTATTATCCTCATTCTCCAGATGAGGGAAATGAGGCTCAGAAAGCCATAGCTGGGTCATCTAATGACACAGTCGTTTTGTTCCAGTCTGTCTAACTTCAAGCGCATGCTCTTTCAACTACATCAGTGGTTCTGAAACTCAGCTGCACATTAAAATTATCTGGGAAGTATTTTCTCTCTTTTTTAAAACAATTTTATTGAGATATAATTCACACCACACAATTCACCCATTTGAAGTGTACAATTTGATGGCTTTAATAAATTCAGAGATAGGTACAACCATTACTATAGTCACTTTTAGAACATTTCTTCACTTCAAAAAGGAATACCATACCCATGAACTATCACCTTGATATCCCCCATCTTCCACATCCAGCCCTAAGCAATCACTAATCTACTTGCTATCTCTATAGATTTCCCTATACTTCACTTTCATATGAATGGAATCATATAATATCTGGACTTTTGCAGCTGGCTTCTTTCATTTAGCTTGTTTTCAAAGTTCATTCAAGTTGTAGTATGTACTTTGTTCCTTTTTTATGGCCAAATAATATTCCATTGTATGTATATACCACATTTTGATTAGCCCTTCATCCCTTGATAGATTTTGGGTTGTTTTCACCTTTTGACTGTTATTAATAACATTGCTATCAACCACTCATGTATAAGTTTTCGTGTGAACATATGTATTTGTCTTGGGTATGTACCTAAGAGTGGAATCACTGGGTCATATAGTAACTCTATATTTAATCATTGCGGGAGCTGCTAGACTGTTTTACCTGGGGATTTTTTAGAATATGCTAATACCCTGCCCACCCTACCTGTCCCCCAATCCCAACCAAGTGAATCATACTCTCTGGGGCTGAGCCCCAGTTGATTCCAATAAGCTGCACCCCAAGTAGATTCTATTGTGTGTTCTGCATTGAGCACCACAGCACTACACCATAAGCTCAATGATATTTGATACATGGCACTACTTAATATTAGCTATTTTTGAAGAATGATCAACTATGAGGACTCAACCAGAGGCTAGCGATGCTTCAGTATTCATTATCTAAGCCAGCAACCGTAGTGACTCAGGATTCTGGGGAGAGAAGCTTTGACCAGAAATTTCAAGATTTGTAGCTCTCTTTTCTGTTACCAAGGTTAATCTTCAGAGCAGGAAGGCATGACTGCACATATTAGGCTGGATTTTTAATGTGCTAAGAAGGTCTTGCTTCCATACACTGTCACATTACCTAGAATAACACCATGAAGCATTCCTTCATGGTGAGATTTGGGTCTGGAGAGATTATGGGTCTGGAGAGATTATGGGTCTTCAAAAGTTCCTTAAGAAACTGTAAAGCTCCCTGGCAGAAAGGAAGTTGACAGGAAGAGAGAGAACCAGGTGGAGACATGATTTCTTTCTGGCAAGATGTAAAGGGAGGGGAAATTGGCAGGAATGATTGTTTGCCTTCTCTCAGCCCCTTTCTGCCCCCAGGCTGTTCCACGTTCCCACATTTCTGGAGGGTGAGATATGTTCCGACTCTGCCAGTAGGGGACACCAAGGGCAGGGACAGTGTGTGGGGGTTGGGATGGATGTGGGGGGCTCGGAAAGACACATCCTGGATTTCATCATTCCACCCAAGGAGAACCCCTCTTAGTTTGGCCCAGCTTGGTGCCTAGAGATTTACAGCTGAAGATTCTCAAAATATTTCCAGGAGTATGTTTACAGCAAAACACATTGAGTCAATTGCTAATTATGAATTCTCAGTCCACTTCATACTGCCTCCAGGCCTTTGCTCTGATGACCCTTCTTCTCAACTTGTTTTAAAAGAGAAAATGCCACACCATTGAAAATTCAGACATTTCTCATTTTCAACGTGTGGGTTATGGTTTAGATATGCACACAATGCTTTCACAAATATTGGTTACAATTCTGACCCTTAAAAACTTTGTAAGATATTGTTATCTCTATTTACAGATGAGGAAACTGGGGCTTAGAAGTGGTTAAATGACTTGCCCAAACACACACCATTACTTTTAGGCAGAGATGGGACTAGAACTTGGGTCTGCTGATTTCATGTTCTTTCTGCTCTGCTTTGCCTAGCTGAATATCCAATATACCCTGAGAAGCATCTGTAACTCAAAGAGTCAACCCCAAATGTAATTTTGTGAGTATGTTCATCCTCAAATTTCTCTAACCCCTGAACTTTTAACAGGGGTAAAGAGTAAAAAGAATCACTAAGTACCATTAAGAAACCAACTAAGCTTGAATAACATGAATTTACGATGGAACCGGTTATTGTTCTTGTTTGTTTTTAATATTTGCCAGTATCGTTGAATGCAGTGCTTCTCAAACCTTTTTTTTTTTTTTTTTTTTTACATCTTGGATCCCTTTGGAGATGTGATAAATACCATGGATTGTCTATTCAGATAAATGCACATCCATACATATATGAAGAATGTTTATACAAGTTCAGAGGGTTCATGGAGCCTATTTTTAACCCCTGGTTATGAAGCCATAAGGGAACATATAACAAACAAACATGACTGTGTTTGTCTAAGATTGAGGATTAGCAAGGCAAGTAGGATGGAAATTAAAAATAAAGCAAATTTTAAAGAGCTCTATCCAGTTGCCTACCTTAATATCTCTATTTTGATATCTAATAGACCTCAAAATTTATCCTTGCTAAAATAGAATTCTTGATTCCATCCAACCTGTCTCTCTTCCCGTCTTTCCCATCTCAGTTGTTGGCACCACCCAGTTACTGAAGCCAAAACCTGACTTGTTCTTGATTCTTCTCTTTCCCTCTCACATCCAGTCTATCAGCTGGGCCTGTCAATTGTACCACCATCATGTATTCTATGTCCATCAGCTTCTCTTCATCTCCTTTGCCTCCAGTCTAATTCAGGCTATATGGATGGACTGAGAAGAAAATGCTTCTTAAAGAGATGGCATTTAAACTGACCGTTTAAAAAGGTGGAGCTTTTTAAGTAATCCAGGTAACCCTGGTGAGAGGTGTGATGGCCTCAGACTCTGGAGGTAGCAGGGTAGGTGGAGCTTTTTAAATGGGTAGAGCTCTATTTCTTCCTCTTCCTCTCCTTTTCCTTTCCTTCCTGAACATGAGTCCCCAAGCCATAATGAGGTCTGGGGAAAGGTGCATGGAAAGGCAGCTTGGAGGCAGGAGTCAGAGCCTGAGCACAGTGAGAAGAGTGTCCCTGCAGAGCCCCGGCATGGTGTGCAGAATCAGTTGCCAAACAAAGATGGGGGTCACGGTCTCAGCAGTGTGGGCAGGGTGTCCACACACAGGAGTAGCTCAGCATGGAGTGTCAGAATTCAGAACCCAAAAAGAGTTAAGAGGCTGTCCTGGGTGAGGAAGGTGCCTCTGGAGAGACCGCCTAGTGTGGGGTGTTGGAGTCCAAACAGGGTAAGGAAGAAGTCCATAAAATATTTAATAACACAGAAGGAAAAAGAATAACTTCACAGCAGAGAAGGCTGGCAGACACTGCCTTATCCAAGTGATCAAAGAGAACATCATCCGTAACAGAATACATTGAAATCATGCGCCCCCCTCATGGGAAGCAATGAACAGACCAAAGCATCACTTCTATGATAATCACGACAAAAATGCATAAACCCTAACCTAATCACAAGGAAATATTATTAATAGATAAACTCAAATGGGTACATTCTATATAAAGGTATCCAATTATTAGATTTAATGAGATTTTTTTAAAACTTGGAAAATAATTGCAACAAATATGATAGGCGAGGGGTTAATAGCATTCATGTATTTTTTATAAAACTCATACAAATTGAGAAGACAAACTTAAAACCTCAAGAAAAGCAATTGCTTTGTACACATTTGAAGAATTTCATTTCTCCCACCAATCAGGCTTAAAAAGGTCCAGTTCTTTCATAGAACCTTGCACTTTTCCTTCATTGCTTCATAACTGTCATTAATTAAATGACAGTTTAATTAATGTAGGTCTTTCTATTTAATGTTTCTCCCATAGTGGACCTGAGGCTGAAAGAAAGCAGTGCTTTTTTTTCGGGGGGGGGGTTCTGTTTTGTACATTGCTGTGTCCTTGGTATTTAGTAAGGTGCCTAATGTTTAGTTCTCAGTCAATAAATATTGGTTGACTGAATAAATTCTGAGAGACAGAGAGAGAGAGAGAGAGAGAGACTGAACATCCTATAAGCTTTTAGAGAAAAAGGCCCTTGGCACATTGGGTACTGTGCCCGGGAGCCAATGGGTAAAAACAGCCCCATACACCCATCTGCTTTTGAGTCAGGCCCTAAGACAAGGGGAGGTCTAGCTGTTTGTGGAACTGTGGGGAACTGGAACCCCCAGCAAAAACCTTCACAATGCTGGCACTCAGGGCATGGAGAAACTGTCAGCCTGCCAGTGAGAGATCCAGCCTGAGAACTTGGCAGCCTCACAGCCTTACCCGGAACTGACACACATCCGGAAGAGTCCACCACAGAAGTTGTCTTTGCCCTGCAGCTCCTGGAAGGGATCCAGGGTTACTGTGCCATAATGCTCCAGAGTTCAGATGCAAAGGGGGCAACTGATCAACAGCATGTCTGCTGGAACTTTCCTGAAGAGTAAGCTCCCACATAGGTCCACCTCTTTTATCCCATCTTCAGACAGGAGACCTGGCCCTGAGCCTATTCTAAGTAGTTGGGGGTGGAGAAGGGGGAGCATTCCAGGCAGGGAAAAAAGTTTAAGTAAAGGCATACAACTGTGATGCACATTGGGTTCCAATAAGTAATTTGATATGTCTGAAGCAAACCAAAAGATAATGTTCAAAGTGCAAAAGGCCACCTTCATGAAGGAAACTGAACTTTACCCTGCAGGCAATTGAGAGCTACTGAAACAGTCAGTTTCATGGTGTGACAATTTCACTCTGGGTGTAGGTGGAGAATGGTTCTGTGTGAGAGCAAATCATGGAGCAGGCTATCAAAATAGTTCCCAAAAAAGTATAATAGAGGCCCAAACTTGGGTAAAGTTAGTGAATACAAAGAAAAAGGGTCAGTTAAGAGAGGCAGAACTTATAGACTATAAGTGAGTGGTGACAAACAGGGACAAATCTAGGCTGATGGTGCTTTCATTGAGGTAGAAGCAATATAGGCAATAAGTGAGATTTGTTTGGATATGTTAAGTTTGAGGGGCCCCCTGAATTACCCCAGGAGAGATGTCCAGTTGGTAACTGGATACAGAGGTCTGGAGTTCAGGGGAAAAAAAAAAAGCTAGGCTGGAGATACAGATTTGGAAATGGTTACCATATAACTGAAGCCACTATAGTAAATGGGGGCACTCACAGAGAGGGTGTAGCATGACAACTGAAAGCTAAGGAGAGAGCCTGAGAAATTGCCAATACTTAAAGACAGCCAGAAGAGGAGAGATCAAAGGGAATTGTAAGGAGTGGTCACTGAAGCTGGAGAAGGTAGCAGAGGTTATTTCTTAAAGGTCAAAGGAGGGCAGATTTTTGAGAAATAGGGAGTGGTCAATAGTGTTGAACGGCACTGTGAAGTCAAGTGGGATGGGGCCTGAAAAAAAATGATTAAATGCAGTAATTAGAAGGCTATGAGGGGCCTTTTTAAGGATTGTTCCAGGGAAGGTGTGAAGGCAGAAGCTTGACACTGCTAAGACTGTAAAGGAGATTTCTACAACCTAAGACATTCCTTTATAAATATGTAAAACCTTCAGGATTCCATGGGTAAATAAAGTTTTATTTCAAAAATGCACATTCATGTTTGAAAATAAATGCAAATATACATTCCCAGTGGAAAATGAATGACTCTGTCTGTGCCACAGAAGGTAAAATTTTTCATGGCAGCATTAGGGATCACCTAGAACCTTAAGGTCATGGCTTGATGTTTGGTTCTGGTTCATGAAAGTGGTTTGGCCTGATGGGAGCACTGTCTGTGGATGGCTGTGCTAGTGTGGGGATGCACGTCGTAGAGTATTTGCCCACAATGTATGACTACAAAAAGGTTTTTGGTAGAGTTCAATTTGGGGCCCAGGAAGAAAGATAATGGTGAAAGCCAGGACAGGAAAAGCCACAATCAGTAAGAGGAATCATGAGATCAGAAGCTGAAAGAATCAGAAATAGGTAGGGAAGAATGTTAGAGTAAGAAGTTCAGAACCAAGGCTGTGAACAGCTTAGGGGGTTAGAGGCCTGCTTTTGGGTGGTGCTAGCTAGGTATGTGGCATAAACTGGCGGGTTTGATGGCTTCAAGAAACTACTCAATTCTGCCCAGGGAGCCTGGTAAGAAGAGCCTCTTCAGAGCTCCTGGCCCAGGTAAAGAACACTGGAATGAATGTTCAGCATGGTGTCTGAGGAAGCATGATTGGGCATGGTAGGAGTTAGACTTTTGGTCTTTCTAGAGTTCCAGGGCTATTCTAAGTAGAAGGTATCATTTCTGAGGCCTTGCTTCAGACAAAAGGCTAAAACATGCCCACACATTGATCTCATTATTCTGTGAGTGTTATGGGTTGGATTGTGTCCCCGTAAAAGAGATATTGAAGCCCTAACCCCCAGAACCTCAGAATATGACCTTATTTGGGAATATGGTTGTTGCAGATGGAATCAAGTTAGGATGGGATCATACCAAGGTAGAGTGGGCCCTTAATCCAATATGACTGGTGTCCTTATAAAAGGAGAAGAGACAAAGAGAGACCCATAGGGACAATTCCATGACAGAGGCTGAGAGTGGGGTAATGAAACTTGAAATCAAGCAATGTCAAGGATTGGTGGCCACTACCAGAAGCTAGGAAGAGACAAAGAAGTATTACCCAGGGTCTCAGAGGGAGCATGGCCCTGCCGACATCTTGATTTTAGATTTCTAGCTTCCAGAACTATGAAAGAATAAATTTCTATTAGTTTTTTTTTTTTTTTGAGACAGAGTCTCACTCTGTTGGCCAGACTAGAGTGCCGTGGCGTCAGCCTAGCTCACAGAAACTTCAAACTCCTGGGTTCAAGTGATCCTCCTGCCTCAGCCTCCCGAGTAGCTGGGACTACAGGTGTGCGCCACCATGCCTGGCTAATTTTTTCTGTTTTTTGGTAGAGAGGGGGTCTCGCTCTTGCTCAGGCTGGTCTCAAACTCCTGAGCTCAAACGATCCGCCCACCTCAGCCTCCCAGAGTGCTAGGATTACAGGCATGACCCAACGTGCCTGGCCAATTTCTATTGATTTAAGCCAACCAGTTCATGGTAATTTGTTTTGGAACTCCTAGGAGACTAATACAGTTAGCAAGTATAAAAGAACGTCATTGGTCTGGGGACAGGCTTCCAGTGAATAGAATAATCCCCACTAAGAGGGGTTACTGTGAAGCTCCCATTGAGACTGAAATATCCGGCCACCTGATAGAAGAATTGACAAGCTGAGAAGAGTGGTAAGAGTCTTCGTGCCATGCCAAGGATTTTGGATGATCTTCATTCCTGGAGAGGTTTAAGGTACCTGGGTTCATAATTCCTAATGTTTGAACTAGAAATCAAAATTTATGTCTCTGTTTTGAGTGGTTTTTTACAAATCAAATCCAGATTTTTAGTCTAGTTAGTATCCTTATAGGGATAATAAATAGCAACAACCACAAAATGATTAAAGGGGAAATGCACTTTTTGGGGGGTACATGGCCTTTTTATTGTCCTTTTCTCCGCTTTTGTTTTTTCATTAATAGACTTTATTTTTAGAGCAGCTTTAGGTTTACAGAAAAATTGAGCAGAAAGTAGAAAGAGTTCCCGTAAACTCACTTTCTCTACTCCCCCACCCCCTCATCAGGCACATAGTTTCTCCTGTTGTTAACATCTTGTGTTACTGTGGTAAATTTGTTACAACCAATGAACAAATATTGATACATTATTATTAACCAGATTCCATAGTTTAGATTATGATTCACTCTTTGTGTTGTATAGTTCTACAAGTTATAACACATATATAAAGTCATGTATCCACCATTATGGTATCATACAGAGAAGCTTCTGTATGATACCATACAGAAGCACAGCCCTAAAAATCCCCTGTGCTTCACCTATTGATACTTCCCTCCCTCTCCCAGAACACCTGGCAACCACTGAACTTTTTATTGTCGCCATAGTTTTTGCTTTTCCAGAATGTCATATAATTGGAATCCTATAATACGTAGCCTTTTCGGACTGGCTTCTTTCACTTGGCAATATACATTTAAGGTTCATCCATGTCTTTTCATGGCTTGCTAAGTCATTACTTTTTACCACTGAATAATAATCCTTCGTATTGCTATACCACAGTTTGTTTATCCATTTACCTACTAAAGGACGTTTCAGTTGCTTCTGAGTTTTGGCAATTATGAATAAAGCTTCTATAAACACTTGTGTGTAGATTTTTTTGTGGACATTTTTCAACTCATTGGGGTAAATACTAAGGAATGTAATTGCTGCATTATATGGTAAGAGTATGTTTAGCTTTGTAAGAAACTGCCAAACTGTCTTCCAAAGAGACTGGACCATTTTGCATTCCCCCTAGCAATGAATGAGGGTTCTCATCAGCATTTGGTGTTATCAGTGTTTGGGATTTTCGCCATTCTAATAGATGTGTAGTGGTATCTCATTTTGTTTTAGGAAATAAACTTTTCAGGAATAAACAGCTTAAAGTTAAAGCTAGAAAACTGACACCTCTACGATTCTAAAGGAGATTTTTACAAACTAAGACATTCCTTCACGTAGAGCCTTCAGAATTCCATGGGTAAATAAACTTTTATTTCAAAAATAAACTTTCAGTTTGAAAACAAATGCAAGTATGTTCCCAGTGGAGAAATGATGGTTCCTGGATTTTTGCAGAGCCAGTGAGTATTTCAAAGGTCAAGTGATGACTCTGATACATCTTTGTTAAGTCTGGGACTAGCACTTTGTCTTTTACCACTCTCTCTGTAGACTTACACACTGACACTCCAACATGGAATTCCAATTCCCTCTAGTCTCTTCTTTCCCTATCCCTGCCTATGTTTTAAAATCTCTGTCTCCATCAGTCTGCTTTCATCTCCCCTAGGGTCTTGCTAGTCCTTTCCCTCTCTCTGTGATCCCCAACTCCCATGCCCCATTTCACTTCCTTCCCCTCATCTGACCCTTGAAATCATGACACTAAGTGAAAGAAGTCAGGCACTGAAGGCCGCATATTCTATAATGCCATTTATAAGAAATATCTAGTACAGGCAAATTAATAGCAACAGAAAGTAGATTAGACGTTACCCGGGGCTTGGATGAAGGGGAAATGGGAGTCATTGCTTACTGGTTACAGAGTTTCTGTTTGAGGTGACCTAAGGTATGGTTTTTGTGTTTGTTGAATTTATTGAATAGTGGTTTTATGTTTCTACTTCGAAATTTTTTAAAGAAACAGGTGAGTAGAACACTTTTTAATTTTTTAAAAATTACATTGCTCTTTCCTTATGTGTGGCTTTTATTCCCTACTGTAAGTACATAGCCTTCTATCCAAGGTCTGCTGGGCCTTGGAGCCTGATTCTTTCCTTTGGAGTTGGTCTAAAAGGGACATGTGTAAAGAACAAAGCTCCTGCCTGGTTTCTAAGTCCTCTGTCATCAACTAGCTGGAAGTACTTTCTGGAAATCCACAGACTATATCCCTGATATGTGACGACAGATCAGAGGGAGCCTCAGAGTAAGTCAGAGAAATCAGTGGACTAAGCCCACTTTCTAGTTTTCAAGGCCTAACAGTCATCAAAAATTCTGTCTGCTTTGGGGTCCCAGATACTGTTTTCTGTAATTAGAACGTCTCTCTCTATCAGTGTCCACAGAGGGGATATTGTATCTCTTCAGAGAAAACTAATAATTCACTCCCTGGTGTCAGACTATGAATCTTTGGAAATACTCTCTGTATTTGTAAATAAGATTGAACAGTGTTTTGCAAGTCCTGTTCACATGAGTTCCTATGGGGCCAAGGAAATGCTGGTTCCTTGATAAGAGCCAAGGGCCAAAGTGGTTAGGTTTTTCTCTGTGGGCATAGATTTTGTTGTTATTATTATTCATTTGGGGATTAGATGAAGTTTCTAAGGGCCCTTCCAGTTCTGATATTCCTGCTTTCTTGAATGTGAATGTATCTGCTACCCACCCCCACTCACACATCAAACACTCAAACCACCACTGCTGGTGGTGGTCTACAACCAGCACCCCCACTTCCTTCTCATTCACCCATATTGGTATCTTGCAATCTAGGTCTTTCTGATTTTTTCTTGCCTTGTCTTACTACCCATACACACCTTCCCAACACTTCCCACAAGTCCTCATCACCCAAGACTGCTTGGTACAGTTTCATTGGTTACCTCTGGTGGTCCTTTCTTAGTCTTCAACCTCCTAGTTCTCTATAGCAGTTGACATTGTAGACTATTCTTCCCCCTTCTTCTTGAAACTCTCTCCTTTTTTAAAATTCTCATGATATTGACCTATTTTCTTCTTTATTTATACTTTCAAATTCTGAAATCTCATCCCTTCAAGGGCTTTTCTCATTGCTTCAATGTGTCTGTAGTCCAGCCCTGTGGTCCTCAACCCCCAGGCCAGGGACCGGTATCATCAATGGCCTGTTAAGAACTGGGCCACACATCAGGAGGTGAGTGCCAGGCAGTGAGTGAAGCTTCATCTGTATTTACATCTGCTCCCCATCATCCACACCACTGCATAAACTCTGCCTCCTGTCAGATCCGCGGTGGCATTAGATTCTCACAGGAGCGTGAACCCTACTGTAAAATGCGCCTGTGAGGGATCTAGGTTGAATGCTCCTTATGAGAATCTAATGCCTGATGATCTGACGTGGAGCAGAGGTGGTGATGCTAGCTCTGGGGAGTGGCTGCAAATACAGAGTATCACTAGCAGAGAGGTTTGACTGCACAATGAATGTAATGTGCTTAAATCATCCCCAAACCATCCCCTAACCCCTGTCTGTGGAAAAAATTGTCTTCCATGAAACTGGTCCCTGGTACCAAAAAGATTGGGGACAACTTCTCTAGCCCTCTGTCCTAGGCTCTGGATACTCACAACTTACTTTCTGATACACATCTCCATCTAGATATCACGAAGATACTTCTAACTCATTAAACCCCTAACAGAACTCACCATCTCCCTTCTATGTCCCACTCCCCACTTCTCTTCTTTTCTTGTATTCCCTGTTTTGATTAATGTCCAATTTTCTTCCAGCCATTTAGATTTGCAAACTCAGGATCATCTGACTCATGCTCCACTCCACAGTCAGTAGTGAATTTCAGTAGACTTTATCTCTCCAATGTGTTTTGTATTTGTCTCTTTCTCTCCACCCCTACTGCCACTGCTTGATTCAGGCCTGTGTTACCATTTGACTATTACAATAGTCTCACTGTGTCTCTGCTTTCTCTACTCCAATTCACACATTTTTGCTATAATAGTCTTCAGATCCCATCCCTCCCCTGCCCTTCTCTCACTAGTCTGGCAGAGGGCAATTCTACTTGGTGGACCCCTCTGAACTGAGATTGCCAACAAATATGTGGTGCTTGCCTTCACATGACTTCTAGTTTCTAACACAAAAGGCCATTTCTGAGGACCGAGAAGAGCGATACTTCTGATCATAACTGGGGAATATGTTAGAGGTGGTCATTTCATTTCACTCATTTCCATTCATGTATTAGTCCCAGGGAGAGCCTCTAGAGTAGAGTGGTTAAGGACATGGACTCTGAAAACCTATTACTGGAGTTCAAATCCCAGTTCTATCACTTCCTAGCTATGTGACTTTAGGCAAGCTACCTAACCTCTCTGTGCTTTAATTTCCTCTCCTCTCAAGCAGTGATAATAGAATTGTTGTGAGGATTAAATAAATTAATACACATAAACACAGAGAATGATACCTGGCATATACAGGTTCTTGTTAATAGTAAATATTATAATTATTAACTTTATTGCCTACTGGGGATATAATTATGAACAAAATAGACATTTCCCCTGTCCTCAGAGATCTTACAGTCTATGACAGAGGACAGACATTAAACTATATTTAAACAATTTTTAGTTAAGAGTTGTGATTAGTGCCACAAAGGGGCTTATGAGCATACATAAAAGGGAAATCTAGTCCAGGGAATCAGGCAAGACATCTACACAGCAGGGACACTTAAGCAGTGGCGACATTGACTAAATTCGCCTAGGAAAGAAAGCTAAAGCAAAGAGGAGGAGGGAGAGGGAACCAGGGGCTTTGGCGGTCTCTGGTGGGACGTCAGTGCTCAGCCTGCTGCACACCATTCCTAGCAGGAATTGAGGCTGCCTACAGGAAGGGACTGCATGGGCTCCACAATAGACAGAGAAGGGCCTTGAGGGCCAAGGAGAAGAGACTAGCTGGGCTTGGCCTTTGATAAACAAATTTTCTAATCTCCTGGGAAATTGTGAAAGAGAGTGGCAAGGCCAGGGGGAAGGTGACTGCTGGGGGATACATTTTGTCAAGGAAGGTTAAGGCATCCATAACAATGTTCTGCGAGGAAGAGTTAAGGCAGGGATCACACAAAACTGACCGGATTGCCTTTGCAGTTGAATTTGAAAAGAAGATCCTTGAATACTTAAGAAATCATGCTTGTTGTACATATGTGAAGGGTTGAGCCAAAAGACCTCAAATGCTCAAATGTATTCCTGGCATGTACAACCTTAAATTAGAGGGGCTAAATAAAGCTGTGGCCTGCCCTGTCTGAAAGTTTGCCAACCACTGATATAGATCATGTGGGACACGTGGCCTCCTCTGGGCTGATCTTAGGACAGATGTTGGAACTTGCTTTCTTGCTGAAATCTCTGACATCAGCCCTAATTTTTAGTCATGTATCTCTTTCTCAAAGACGTAAAGTATTGGGGGCCCTCAGGGAGAATGGGCTTAGTCCTCAGCAGGCTAAAGCGTTCCTTGTCTGGAGAATGAATGATTTTTGGTCCCAAGCAGCCTGTCCCAAACTGTTCTTTCCCTCTGCATAGACCCATCATCTTCATGGCTTTTAGAGGGGTCCTGTGACTTTTAAGGAACATCTGAAGTGTTCTTTTAGTTTGGAATCAGTAAACACTTTGGACCTCCCAGGTGGCTCAAAGTCATGCTTCACATCACCTTGTTTGGAAACATCACCATCTGGTGGATTTCACCATATCTGCTCTCAAAGACCTGGCTGTGTTTTGCCAATTGAGGGCATCCATGACTTGTGGGATATTTCAGCCATACACTGACTTTAAGATTGGTGTTTTAAGACGCCAGAGTTGGGGGACAAATAAAAGAGAATATGTTATGCTTCACGCTTCTAAGCTGAAATCCTGGCACACAGTCAGTTGGATACATACTCTTTGGTCGGCTTTTCTCAGCAGCACAATGTGCGCCCATACTCCTTCTCCTAAAGAGTTTCCTTGTACGTCTGTGAACCTGGATTGCCTTTGCAAGGACCGCAGGAAATTTTCAAGGGGCTAAAAGGAACTAATAAATTGCTGTCCTTTTCTTCATAGTTGATTGAAATTCAATCCCTGGAATATGACAGGAGGCAAGACTGCCTTCCTTCAAATGCAGGCCCTCCCTGGCATGGTCAATCCCAGGGAGGCCTCAGGTCAAATGACCCCATGCGCAGCCCAGCCCAGACACGAGCTGTGAATCCACACCGCTCTTGCTCTTTCTTTAGCTAAAGTATTAGCGAAGTCTCTTAAACACTGCTTTTTATTAGTAACAGTGTAAGGAGCAAAAACACAGACATGTTCAGTCTTAAAAGAGAGTATCTGCTCAAGTAAAAAAAATGCCTGTGCTTTGAAGTAAACAGACCTTGATTCAAATCTCAGCATTTGCACATATTGGCTGTGTGGATGAAATACAGACACATCTCCACTCAAGCCCTGCTACTTTTGCCCTTGACCTTTAATTTCCTTATCTGTAGCATCAGGTGATCACAACACTCACCTAATGCAGTTGCAATGAAAATCGAGTGAGAAAGCAATTTTCCTGTAATTAACCTTCACTTGATAATTTTAAAATACAATATTTTAATTCATTTGGGGCTTTGCTGCGATTTTGATAATAAAAGAGTTCAAGTTTCTTTCATGCTGTCTAAACCCAAAGTCCCTACTCAGAACTGATTCATACTTTGAATGATGTTCTCAAAAAAAAGTATCTTAAAGACAAAAGAAGTCTTTAAGAATCCAAAGGATTATTTTTAAATTATGGATCTATTTTAGATCTAATTATGTGATGAGAAATATATCAAATTATATTTAATTATATCATTTGATTATATTATGTATAATGGTCTTTCTCAAACTTCATTTTTCCTAGGCAGCAGAATTCTTTTTTGAAATGAATTTTCACTTGGATCCCCAATATATTGAATAAATAAAAGCGAAGATGAATAAATAAAAGCGAAGATGGAGCTAAGGCTGGAACTAGGGAAAGAGAAACAGGATTCCATTTGGTTCCCACTAGAATGTAAGCTCTAGAAAAGTTGGTGTTTTGTCTGTTTTGCTCACTGCTGCATCCCCAGTGTCTACAACAGTGCCTCACATTGACAGGACCCAATAGATATTTTTGAATGAATGATGGATGGACAGCATATAAAAAAGGCTAGCACATAATAGGCACCCAAGAAAATCTTACTGCCTCTTACCTAAGTAAAACCCCTAGAAAGTCAAGTGACATGATGTTGCTGTGACAATGAAAACTTCAGCCTGGGAGAAGAATCATGCCCTCCCTGGTCACACACCTACCTTGTCATCCCTCTTGCCTCCTAAGATCTCTCCTAAGAGGGTCGAGTGTGTAATGGGGGGTTGGCTGTGCAGGCAGCAAAGAGACACCCGGCAGAGTGACTTTGGTCTTATAACTGCTTCCCAGCCTTCTCAAACACCTCCAGGCAAATAACACAGCTTACAAAATCAGACTGAGCACCTGGTACAAAAGAAATATGTGCCACAATTAAGCAAATGACCTCTTCAATAATAGTGTGTCAGCAAGAACAGAGGCAACATAGTTAGCTCTGTAGCCAACAAGTCAAGTTTGAGACTTGGGCAATTAAAGTTAACTGATTAGCAAAATACCTAGCACATAGTAAACACTCAACAAAAGCTCATCTTCTCTCTCTTCTTTGTCCAGAAGTCCCAGACAATCATTTAAAGACAAACTGTTCTATATAGAAGTCCCAAAGCAAAGATCAAGGAAGAATACTACAGAAATTCAGAGACTTGAGTTGAGGGGAAAATGTGAGGCTCCAATGGTGACATGTTTTAAGTGATGGAAATCTGATATGCATTATGGGGCAAAGGAGGGAGGAAAAACAGGATTCCTGAGTTCCTTTAGAGGTAGGGAAAAAGCAAGAGTCAGCAGAGTTTAGTGGTCAAGAGCTGGGCACTGGAGTCATGCATGTGTGACCCAAGTTAAAATCCCAGCCCTGTCATTTGCGGATATTTTTTCTGGACCTCCATTTCCTCTCCTGTAAAATGGGGATAATAAGAATTCCTACATTAGAAGGCTGTTGTGAAGACTAAATGTAATAACATATTCAAAGCTCCTGAATATGGTAGGAGTTCAATATATAGTAGTTATGATTATTAGCATTGCTGGGATTAACATGTTTGGAAAGAAAGAGTGCATTAGAAAGAGTGGCAGTTTCTTCAACTCTAAGCAGGGGCAGAGACTCACTTCTAGCAATGTGGGTCCCCATGGATCTTAAAAGTCAGTTCTATGTAGAATTCATCCTTGAAGAGGGAGATAGAATGGACGGCCATGGGAGCCTCACAAGGGCTGCCACTTCCGTTTTCTTGGGTTCTCTTGATAACCTGTGAGGTAAGCAACAAGGTTATCTTAGGCTGAATTCCCCACAAGCAGACCTTGAAATGAGATTCGCGTGCACCTAGTTTATTAAGCAATTGCTCCTAGAAGAACCAGATAAGGGAGTGGTGAAAGTAGGATACAGAAGGGCAAGAAGCAAAAAGAGAATGCGATTTCAGGCTAAGTCCCAGCCTTACCCATATCCTTCAGGGGAGCTCTGGCATGTCAGTTACTCATTGGAACTGGGCTTTTATACTCCTGCATCTCTCAGTCATTGGCTAAGGGCTGCCCTGCAGGGATGTAAACTTGTAGGCTCTTCTGGTTTCCTGCGCTTTTAGGAAAAGTGTCCCCAAACACTCAAGGGCAGTCTTCTTTTAAAAGTTGCAGGTATTGGCCATTAAAAACAAAACATACTGGAAGACAGTTTGAGGGTTTCTTACAAAACTAAACGTACTCTTAACATATGATCCAACAGTTGCACTCTTTGATATTTACCCAAAGGATTTAAAAATTTATGTCTACCCCAAAACCTACACATGAATGTTTACAGCAGCTTTGTTAATAATTGCCCAAACTTGTAAGCAACCAAAACATCCTTTAGCAGGTAAATGGATAAACTGTAGTACTTTCAGGCAATGGAATATTACTCAGTGCTAAAAAGAAATGAGCTATCAAACCATGAAAAGACACTGAAGAACTTTAAATGAATGCATAGTACTGAGTGAAAGAAGCCAATCTGAAAAGTCTACATACTGTATGATTCCAATTGTATGACATTTTGGAAAAGGCAAAAAACTATGGAGGCAGTAAAAAGATCACTGACTGCAAGGGGTAGGTGGGGGGATGAGTAGGTGGAGCACAGAGGATTTTTATGGCAATGAAAATGCTCTGTGTGATACTGTTACGTAATTATGGATACAGGTCATTATCCCTGTGTCCAAACCCATAGAATGTATAACAGCAGGAATGAACCCTAATGTAAACTATGGGCATCGGGTAATTGTAATGTAGGCTCATCAGTTGTAATAAATGTACCACTTTGGTGTAAGATGTTGATAATGAGGGAGGGCTATGCACGTGCGGGGGAGGGAGTATATGGGAAATCTCAGTACCTTCCTCTCAATTTTGCTATGAAACTAAAACTGCTCTAAAAATAGACTTTTTAAAAAGCAAAATACACAGAAGTTGGGAAGGTAGACACATAAAAATAGTAATAGATATCTGAGGAGATCTAGGCAGAGCACTGGCAATGTTTGCTACCCAAAGCACATCATCCCTATATAAAATAGGGAAGGAATGGACTTAAAGAGCAATCTTTCAAAAGCCACCCAGTTATTAATTAATACTGTCAGGACTAGAACTCAGGCATTGTGGGTATTAATTTGTTGTCTCCCTAGCATCTATTGCTCTGTATTTTCTACCAAATGGGACCCTATATATTTGGGGTAGGCATGGATTGGACCAAGTTAATCAGTACATTCCATGCCCCTGACTTCAGTGATTGGTTCAGAGATAAATACATGAACCAATTCAGACCAATAAGGGCTAAAGTTTGGAGGAAACAAACTCTCCCTTCCCTGCTGGATGTGAATGGCAAACCCTGTGCCCCAGGAGCTGCTGACAGCCACTTTAGGAATATGAGAATCTGCTAAAAATGGCATCAACATTATGGGAAAAGACACAATATATGGAAAGAGAGAAACTAGATCCTTGTTGCCTGTGACACTAGGTCAAATATTGCTTGATATCTATGTACCTCTGCAATTTTCCTGATGGAGGAGCTAATATATTTCCATTGTTGTTTAACACAGTTTCTGGTCAGCTTTCTGTTGCTTGCAACCTAAGACACCCTAACCTATTCATCAGATTTCTTTATTCCTGGGCTAGTACATTGTTCACAATGACTTTGGTTAGAAAGTATTTCTCTTCTCTTTCAAAAATTTTTCATAAGCTTCTCACTTGATGTAATTTTAGTTAAAATTCAAAATCTCTTGACTGCTGCTTTTGAATAGGGACAAACAAAGGTGATGACAAGCTAACAAGGGTGTTGAACAATTCAAACATTTGCCTCCTTTTATTCCAGAAAGTTTTTAAAAACTGAGCTTATTGAGGTAAAGTAAATCTGTGGAAAAATGCACCAATTCTAAAAATGCAGTTTGATGAGTTGTGGCAAATATTAACATATAGCCACCAACACAATCAATATATGGAATATTTTATCACCTCAAAATGTTCCCTTTGTGGTCAGTACTTTCCACTGCCGGCCCCAGACACCAATATTTCATTTTCTGTTACTGGAGATTAGACTAACATTGTGTAAATTTTCTTGTAAATAGAACTATACAGTGTATACTCTATTGTGTTAGCTTTTTTATTCAGGCTCATATTTTTAAGATTCATCCACACTGTTATTTATGTAGGCAGTTGGTTCCTTTTTGTTGCTGAGTAGTATTCTCTTGTAGGACAAACCACAATTTATTTATCCATTCATCTGTTAATGGGCATTTGTTTATTTCCCAGTTTGGAGCTATTTTGAATAAAGCTGCTATGCACATTCATGTACAATCTCTGTGTGGAAATTACTTCTCTTGTGCAAATACCTATTAATAGAATTGGAATTTCTGGGTTGCATAGTAAGTATATGTTTAACCATATAAAAGCTGCTGAATTTTTTAAAGTGTTTCTATCATTTAATATTCCAGTGTATGAGTTGTATGAGAAACATGTGAGACTTCCAGCTGCTCTACATCCTTGACAGCACTTGGTAGGGCCAGTATTTGTAATTTTACCCATCCTAGTAGATATGGAATACCATAGCACAGTGGTTTGAATTTGCATTTTCCTAATGATTAGATAATGTTGAATACCTTTTCATGTGCTTATTGGTCATTTGTATATTTATTATAAATTATATGTTCAAAAATTTTCCTATATTTTATTGGATTGTTGTCTTATTATTCCATTGTAAGAGTTCTTTCTATATTCTGGATACAAGTCCTTTGTCAGATATAAGTATTGCAAATATTTTCTCCCAGTCTGATGCTTGCCTTTTTATTTTTATTTTATTTTTTACACCAACAAAGCAAAGGCAAAGCCTTTTCATTTTTAAATGTCATTTTTTGAATAAGTTTTGAATTTATATTAAATTTATCATTGTTTTCCTTTAGTAATTCAAGTTTTTTATGACCGACCTAAGAATTTTTGACTATCCAAAATTCAGGAAGATTTTCCTCATGGTATTAGTGTTTATAAATTTTCACATACCATAAGATTCATGGTCTTAGTATTTATTAATTTTTACATATGATGTGAGGTAAGGTTCAAAGTTCCTTTGTTTTCCATATGGATATTCAGGTATTTGAGCACTATTTCCTGAAAATGTTATCCTTCTCCCAGTGAACTGTTTTGGTACCTTGTCAAGGAATCAATTGACCATGCATATAAGGGTTTATTTTGAATTCTCCATTCTGTTCTCTTAATCTATGCCTATCTATACATGAATTCTGTCTTGATTATTATACCTTTACAGTAAGTTTTGAAATCAGATAATGTAAATTTGCAAAGTCCTTTTTCAAAATTGTTTTGGCTATTCCAGGTCCTCTGCATTTCCATAGAAATGTTAGGATCATCTTGTCATTTCTAAAAAAAGGTCTGCTGGGATTGCATTGAATGTAGATATTGATCCATAGATCAATTTGTGGAAAATTGCATCTGACAATACTGAGTCTTCCAATCCAATGGAGAACATACAATGTTTCTCCATTTATTTATATCTTATTTCATATTCTGGTTTCTCTTCAGATCATGTAAATCTTTGGCCTTTTACTATTTAGAGCTTATTTCATTTCTTTTTGTAATATTCTTTAGTTTTCACTGTAGAAATCAAGCACTTAATTTGTTATAATTATTCCTAAATATTGATGCTATTTTTAATGAAAATGTTTTCTTAAATTTCATTTTCAGATTTGTCACTGTTAGTATATAGAAACCAAATTTATTTTTGTATAATGTTCTTCTAGCCTGGAAACTTGCTAAATTTTTAGGTCTAGTAGTTTTATAATGAATTCCTAAGGATTTTCTACATACATAATTGTCATCTATGTACAAAGACAATTTTACTTCTTTCTTTTCAATCTAGATTTATTTAATTCCTTTTATTTATTTATATTTTCTTTTTCCCATATTGCACTGCCTAGAACCTCAAGTACAACATTGACTATAAATGGTGAGCTTACACATTCTTGTCTTATTCCTGACCTTAGAGGGGAATTCACTATTTCACAATTAAGAATGTTATTGGCCAGATGCAGTGACTAATGCCTGCATCCTAGCATTCTGAAAGGCTGAAATGGGAGGATTGCTTGAGCTCAGGAGTTTCAGACCAGCTTGAGAAACATAGAGAGACCCTGTCTCTACAAAAAGTAAAAAAATTAGCCAGGTGCAATGGCATGCACCTGTAGTCCCAGCTACTAGGGAGGCTGAGGCAGGAGGATTGCTTGAGCCCAGGAGTTCAAGGTTGCAGTGAGCTAGGCTGACGCCACTGCTCTCTAGCCTGGGCAACGCAGCAAGGTCTTGCATTAAAAAAAAAAAAAAGAAAGAATGTTATTAATTGTAGGTATTTCATAAATGCCTTTCATGAGGTTGAGAAACAACATTTCTATTCCTACTGTTTGACAGTTTTAATTAATGGGAGTTGAATTTTTCTGCATCTATTGAGATAATCATATGGTTTATTATTTTATCCTATTCTTAAGGTATGTGAATTTTATATTGCTGCTGTAACAACAACTACAAACTTAGTGGCTTGAAACAGCACAGATTTAATATCTTACAGTTCCGAAGTCCAATACAGGTTTCATTGGCCTAAAATCAAGATGTTAGTAAAGCTGCATTTCTTTCTCAAGGCTCTATGGGAGAATCTATTTCCTTGCCTTTTGTACCTTCTAGAGGCTGCCTGCATTCCTTGATTCATGACTCTCTTCTCCCATCTTTCAAAGCCAACAAAGTCAGGTCCAGTCCTTCTCACATAGCATCATTCTGACTCATTTCTCTTTTGTCTCCCTCTTTGACTTTTAAGGATGCTTGTGATTACCCTGGGCCTACCTAGATAATCCAGCATAACCTCCCTATTTTATGGTCAGCAGACTAGCAAACTTAATTCCATCTGCAACCTTAATTTCCCTTTGACATGTAATGTAACATAGCCACAGGATCTGGGGATTAGGATATGGATATTTTGGGGGAATCATTATTCTGCCTACCATCTGTGTCATATTCATTGATTTTTAGATCTTAAAGCAACCTTGCATTCCCAGGACAAATACCACTTGGTCATGGTGTACAATACATTTTTTACATTGCCAAATTTGTTTTGCTATTCTTCAAAAAGATATTGCTCTGTAGTTTCTTTTCTTGTGTCTTTGCTTTTATACTGGCTTCTTAAGAAGAGTTGGAAAGTATTCCCACCTCAAAAAAAAAAAAGTATTCCCACCTCAATTTTCTGAAGGCGTTTGTGAATTCATATTATTTTATCCTTGAGTGTGTGATAGAATGTGCCAGTTAATCCACCTGGCCTGGGCTTTTCTTCATAGGAAAATATCTAGTTTCTAATTCAATTTTGTAAGTAGTTATAGCTCTATTCAGATTTCTTCTTGAGTAAGTTTTGGTAATTTTTGTCTTTCTCAAAATTTTCTCATTTCATCTAAATTGTCTAATTAATTGACATAAACTAGCTTAAAATATCCCCTATACTCTTTTAATTTCTATAGAATCAATAGTGATATTCTCTTTCATTCCTGGTCTTCTCTTTTATTTTTTTCTTCGGTTTAGCAAGGATTTGTCAATTTTGCCAATCTTCTCAAAGAATCAACTTTTAGTTTCCCAGATTTTCCCTCTTGCTTTTCTGTTTTCTATTTCATCATTGCTGCTATAATCTTTATAATTTGTGTCTTCCTGCTTGCATTGGTTTTTAGTTTGCTTTTCATTTGCCAGTTTTGAGGTTTAGGTTATTGATTTGAGACATTTCTTCTCTTCTAATACAAATGATTAAAGCCATATATTTCCCTCTAAACATTGCTTTAATTGCATCCAATAACTTTGTATATATTGTGTCATTGTAATTCAAATCAAAATATTTATAATTGCTTTTATTATTTCCCTTTTGACCCATAGGTTATTTAGAAGTGTTTGTTTAATTTTCAAATATTTAGGCTTTTCCCAGATTACTTTCTGATGTGGATCTCTAATTTAATTCTGTTGCACTCATATAATTTACTTACGTGATTTCAATATTTTCAATTTTATTGAGACCTGTATTGTAGCCCAGTGCATGATATCCTAGAAAATGTTTCATATCCAATTAAAAGAATGTGTATTCTGTAGTCGTTGGATGGAACATTCTATACATGGTAATTAGGGTAAGTTAGTTAATAGTGATGTACAAGTATCCTTGCTTATTTTCTATAAGTTCTTGAGAATGGGATATTGAAATATCCAACTATTATTGCTGATTCATCTATACCTCCTTTCAGTTCTGTCAGGTTTTTCTTCATGTATTCTGAGGCCTTGTTGTCAAGTGCATATATGTTTATAATTGTTATATATCCCTGATGGATTGAACTTTTTATCAGATAAACGGTCTTTCTTTGTTTCTGGTAACATTTCTTGTCTTAAAGTCTTTTTATGATATTAAGATAGCCAATACCATTTTTTATGGTTTCTACTTATGTGGAATGTCTTTTCGCATTATTTTGCAAACTTTTAAACTATGTATGTATTTGACTCTAAGATGTGTCTCTTATAGACAGGCTACAGCTGGGGCTTACTTTTGTTTATCTAGGCTGATGATCTCTGCCTTTTGAGTGTTTAATTCATGAACATTTAATGCACTTTTCGATATGGTTGGATCTATGTCTGTCATTTTGTCATATTTTTATGTCATTTTATTTATGCATATGTTGCTCCTTATTTGTCTTCTTTAGGCTAAATAAATATTTTAGTCTATAATTTTAATTCATCTATTACTCTGTTTTTACTATATTATTTTCAGTTTTCTTAATTTTTCTCTAGAATTTACAATATACATCTTAGCTTATTACAATCTACTTCAGAATAATGCTAATATAATTTGAGTAAAATATAAAACTTAAGGGCCGGGCGCGGTGGCTCATGCCTGTAATCCTAGCACTCTGGGAGGCTGAGGCGGGAGGATCGTTCAAGGTCAGGAGTTTGAAACCAGCCTGAGCAAGAGTGAGACCCGGTCTCTACTATAAATAGAAAGAAATTAATCGGCCAACTAAAAATATATAGAAAAAAATTAGCCGGGCATGGTGGTGCATGCCCGTAGTCCCAGCTACTTGGGAGGCTGAGGCAGTAGCATTGCTTGAACCCAGGGGTTTGAGGTTGCTGTGAGCTAGGCTGAAGCCACGGCACTCACTCTAGCCCAGGCAGCAGAGTGAGACTCTGTCTCAAAAAAAAAAAAAAAAATATATATATATATATAAAACTTAACTCAAATATGTCTCCTTTTTCTCTACACTCCTTTTTGCTACTATTGTCATATATCTATATATGTTATAAACTCAATGATATAGTGTCATATTTATTGGCTTATGCAACTATATGTCTCTTTAAAAATAAAGAGAAGAAATGAGAAGAAATATTTTTTATGGAAACTTTTGTATTTACTAACATATTTACCATTTCCAAAACTTTATTTCTTCCTGGGGATTCAAGTTACTATCTGTTGTCACTTTCTTTCAGCCTAATGACTTCTTTTAGAATTTCTTACTAGGCAGGCTAGCAACCAACAAATTCTTCCAGTCTTTGTTTCTTTGGGAATGTCTTTATTCCGCCTTCATTTTCTATGGATAGTTTTCCTAGACATAGAATAGTTGGTTAATAGAGTCTCATTCCCCTCCACCTGCTCATTTTGAATATGTAATTCCATTGCCTCCTCGTCTCTATCATTTCTGATGTGAAGTTAACCATTAATCATATTGTTGTTCCTATGCACCTGATGTTTTCTCTTGCCACTTCCATTTCTAAATTTTACCTTTTTCTGGTGTTTGATAGTTTGCTTAGGATATTTTTAGATGTGGATCTCTTTGTGTTTATCTTGTTTGAAGTTGGGGTGGTCACTGAGTTTCTTGGATGTGTAGATTAATTTTTAGATCAAATTTGGGAAATGTTCAGCTATTATTTCTTCAAATATTGTTTTTGCTTCCTTCTCTCTCTTCTCACCTGGAGGACTTACATTATGTTAGTAAACTTGATGGTGTTCCACAGTCTGTAAGGCTCTGTTCAGTTTTCTTCATTCTTTTTTTCTTTCTTTTCTTCAAACTGGATCTTCTCTATTGTTCTATCTTCAAGTTCACTGATTCTTTCTTCTGCCAACTCAAATCTACTATTGAGCTCCTGAAGTGAATTTTTCATTTCAGATATTTTACTTTTCATTTTCCAAATTTGCATGTGGTTCTTTTGTAGAAATTATATGTCCTAATTGAGATTCTCTATTGTCTGTGTCATTGTCATCATATTTTCTTTTAGTTCTTTAAACATGAATTTTTTGCTTTAGTTCTTTAAATATATTCATAATGGCTGCTTTTAAGTCTTCTCTGCTAGATTCAACATCTAAAAATTCTCATAAACGGTTTCTATTAACTGAGTCCTCCCACCCCCTGAGCATAGGTCATTTTGTTTTTGAGTACTGGATATTTTAGATAATATAATATAATATAGCACTTTTGGATTCTGATTCCCCCCTGCCTCAAGGGTTATGGTTGCTCTGTTTCGTTTTGCTTATTTCTTTGTTAGTAACTTGATTGGACTAAATTTTATAATCTATCACTCCAAAAATATGCAGTCATTGATGTCTTTACTTAGTTTTTCACCTGGTTTTTATTTTAAAACCTAGTTTCTTAGGGGTGATCACTTGGCTTTCATAGCTTGGTGATCAGCCAAATATTGTTCAGAGGTTGTGTTAAAATATCTTATGCCAGGAAGACTTCCTCTCTCTGCTGATGGATCTGTGTGTGGGCAGGGAAAAACATTTAAACTTCAGGCAGTTTTCAAGTCTTCCAAAGCTTTTACTTTATGCCAGGCTTTTGCATGACTCCTCTGGGTGTGCGTGCCATCTCCATCAGCCAGGAATGTGTGGGCGGCTTAAGCCTGCTCCAATCTCTGCTGCACATGTTCACATCCTCCTATTAACCCAGGATATGTGGAAAACATATCAGCACCCTATGTCTATATCACCTCCCAACACACCTTGTTACATTCCTGGATAGTCCACTGGTGTCTTGCTTACCCAAAACAGGCACACAACCTGAGGCTAATGGAACTACTGGCTCTTCCTGTTCACTTGCTACCGAGTTTGCCACTTTCACTGAGAATGTTGCCAATCAAGTGAGCCTCTCCCACTGAGGCATCAAAACTGCTGGTTTGCACAGCTTTGTTCTCCCTGGTTTTATTCCACCGCGAGTAGAAGTATCCTCAGGCAAAAACACCAGACACATGCTGTTCTTATACTAAGTTCAATTTTCATAAATAAATGTTACTCAGTTTGTTTTGTGCCATTGTTTGAATTCCAGAATGTTGAAATGGTTGTTTTTTAGTATCTTGTATAGCTTTATATTTGCTTTTTGAGGAGAGGATTTCTCAGCCTCTTGTCATGCCAGAACTCCCATCCTATAATTAATATTTTTATAATGACTTTTCATCCTTTGGCCTTGCTACATTCATTTATTATTTCTCCTAGCTTTTTTTTGTATATTCCTTAGCATTTTTATACACATAATCATGCTATCTACAAATTCGGTAATTTTACTTCCTCCTTTGCAATCTGTATACTTTCGCTCTTTTTTCTTGCCTTAATTGCGCAAGCTAGACTCTCCTGTAAAAAGTTGAATAGGAGAGGTGGGATCAGACAACTTTTATTTTTTTCTGATCTTAAGGAGAAAGAATTAATCTTTTACCATTAAATATTATGTTATCTTCAAATTTTTCATAGAATAGCAATTTTTTAAAAACACACATAATTCTTGAATAAGTCAGAGAAGATGATAAAGTGGAAGAAAACAGTAATCTCTGCAAAAAAGGTAAGTGGTTGACACTTTAAAACTCAGATCTTCTACTAACTAGCTAACTGGCCTTGAGGAAGCCTCTTTCCCTCAGGTTCTTCATCTCTAAGATGAGGAAGGTTGAACCAACCACATGTGATCAGTGGTTTTCCAACTTCAAAAATAATTTCCTTTCTTAAAAATGCTTTCCATAAAATTCTAATATTTAAAAAGAATAAAATAAAATCTGATCTGAGAAGTAGGGATGGTGGTACTGGCCCAAGTCACTCATGCTTCTGCCTGTCTTTTTACCCTGAGAGGTATTGCCACAGAAGTGATAGAGTTCCATTAATGGAATAGAGTTTGAAAGGACACACATATCATTATTAACATGACTTATTTAGAGAGGTAGAAGGGGTACAGGGGATTGGCATCCATAATAAAACAGCATATAGCACACGTAACGCACACACACATATATAATGGTTATCACTATATATATAGATATAAATAATTACATATATGTATAGAATGGTTATCAATAGTTACTTGTATACAGTGATATACATGCATACATAGATATGTGCACAGGTATACACAGTCATGCATCACTTAATGATGGGAATATGTTCTGAGAAATGCATTGTTAGACAATTTTGTCACCATGTGAGCATCATAAAATATACTTAAACCTAGATGGTATAGCCTACTACACACCTAGGCTATATGGTATAACTTATTGCTCCTAGGCTCCTAGGCTACAAACATGTCAGCATGTTACTGTACTGAATACTGTAAGCAGTTGTAAGACAATGTAAATATTTGGTATCTAACCATATCTAAACATAGAAAAGGTATAGTAAAAATATGGTATTATAATCTTATGGGACCACTGTCGTGCATGTGGTGCATCATTGACCTAAACATCATTATGTGGTGCATAACTGTATATTGTAGTTACATATATATTATATATGTATGTATGTATATATAAAATGGTTACTAAGATGTTAATGGTGGTTATCTCAAGTTGATTAAATTAATTTCAGGTGATCTTAATACTTACTTTATGTTTGGAGGGTTGTTAAACTTTTAAAAAATGGGCATTTGTTTTTATATAATCAGCAAAAAGCTATTTTCATGGGGGTAGAGAAAATGAAAAAGAATACACATAAGAAAAGTCCTTTAAGTCTTGACATTCTATTAAATCCACTGTTTTGTAATAAAATTGACTAACATCCAAGAGTATTGGCACTTTAAAAAGGGACCCTGAAAATGAACAGATTTTAACCCTCAAAGGAATAAGGCACTAATGATGAGATGCCAGGAAATAGGGCCATAATTTTGGTCCAGATTTTTAACTTTTACCTTTCAAGTTACACCACAGATCACTCTTCAAATCTTAGGTAGAACAATTGTGTGGTACTTTTTATTCTCTGTTTATTTTATTTATTTTAAAATGATAATGGTAAAGTCTATGTAGACACACTCTTCTATTTCTGCTCAGCTCACAAACCCTAGAATCCATTCCCTGATCTCCTTGTGCTCCTATTCTGGCCTTCTGCCCAGCTTTCCTTCTCCACTTTCCTATGTGAGGAGAGACTAAGTGAAGACAGACCAGCAAGGCTAATTTTTCCAAGGGTGAGATCAACTTTGGATTTTTACTTTAAAGTAGAATATGAAAATTTCTTTTAGGACAGTTTCCTGTTTTGGATCACAGTTTGTTAATGAAAAAATTTGCCAGTAAAAACTGAAAGAATAAAGTCTCAGTGGAAAAAGAGAGAGGGAAAAAGATAATCCATTTTTCATTTACTATTTTAAACTTCAGCAAAAAAGTGATTTATGCATGTTCTTTTTCTTGATATTCACCTGTTCAAAAAACATTTACTGAGTGCCTACTCTGTGCCAAGCACTGAAATATATGATTTCACAAATCTAGTTCTTTTCTTTCTCATAACAACTCTATGAGTTAGAATTCTTACCTTACTTTATAGGTCAGGAAATGAGGTACAGGGAGTTGAAGTGACCTGCCTCAGGTCACAATGCTGGTAGAATTCCAAATCGACTCTTTGGTCATCAGACCTACTGCTTTTTCTACCAGCCTTGCAGCTGCCTCACCAGTTGGAGTTGTTGCGGATACTGTTAAAATATTAGTAAAGATATGCACCCTTGTCCATCAGATGACAAAATTTCATTAGTCTAATTTTATCAGTCTATTTATTTAGTGACATAAAATAAGTTGGCTCAATATAGGCAAATGGTGGTGTTTTGGGCTTCTTGCCTAATCAGACTTAAATGTACTTTTAAAAATGTCTCCTTCAAAAGCCAGTGTTTTACTTAATGGGAAAGTACTGGAAGCTTTCCAACTAAAGTCCAGAGAAAAAAAAGAACACCCACTCTTGCCACTATTATCTAACATTTCAGTGGAGGTATTAGCCAACCCAATTAGACAAAAGAAAATTAGCATTATAAGAACTGGAAAAGATGAGATAAAACCATTTCTATTCACAAATAATGGAAATGTCTTGTACCTGAAAACCCAACAATCAAATGAAGAGCTACTATAAACATTTAAGAAAATTTAGTATGTTAGTAAGACATAAAATGAATGTATAAAAATAAATTCTCTTCACATATGAAAACAACTTTCAACTAGAAGATATAATGATGGAGAAGATCTCCATTTTTAAAAGCAACCAAAAAGATTACATACCAAGGGGTGAAGGTATAAGAAATGCACAAAACCTTTATGAGGAATGCTTTCAAACACTTTGATGTTCATCACCTAAACCCATTGATCAATCCTAGCATCACTAAAAATGAAACAACCAGACTTATACCTTCTGATGTAATGTAATGTGAAGTATAAGTATAAGCTATGAAGTATCCTTAACAAAAAAGTGAATCTCATCAAGCATTTATAAGAAATATGGGGAAAAGAAGAATAAATTAAACGACACATGATACAAGCAGATAAATGCAGAACATAGATATCCCAGAGGACAATTGGCCTAGTTCCTTCAATAAATCAAACACATAAAAATGGAGGACAGATACTGCTGTAGACTAAAAGAGAATCAAGGGATTTAACAACTAAATGCAATGTGTAGATCTTGATTCAATCCAATAACTTGTAAAAAAGATTTCTGAGACAATTGGAAAACTTTGAATACAGACTGGATATTACAGTTGACCTGTAAACAATGCAGGGATTATGGGCATTGAACTTCCATGCAGTTTTTGACTCCCCCAAAACTTAAGTACTAATAGTCTGCTGACTGGAAGCCTTATTGATAACATAAACACTCAACACATATTTTGTATGTCATGTGTAGTATAAAGTAAGACAGAGAAAAGAAAATGTTATTAAGAAAATCATAAGTGCCAGGTGTGGTGTCTTATACCTGTAGCACTTTGGGAGGCTGAGGTGGGAAGATTGCTTGAGGCCAGGAGTTCAAGACCAGCCTGAGCAACATAATAAGGCCTCGTCTCTACAAAAAGAAAGAAAGAAATAGAAAATAAAATAAAAAGAAAGAGAAAAAAGAAAAGAAAAATTAGCCAGGCATGGTGGTGTGCACCTGGAGTCTTACTACTCTGGAAGCTGAGGCAGGAGGATCTATTTGAGCCCAGTAGTTTAAGGTTGCAGTGAGGTATGATGACACCACTGCATTCTATCCTGGGCAACAGAAAACAGAATGCGACTCTGTCTCAAAGAGAAAAAAAGAAAATCATAAGGAAGAGAAAACTTATTTATTAGTCATTAAGTGGAAGTGGATCAACATAAAGGTTTTTATCTTTATTGTCTTCGGGTTGAGCAGGTGAGGGAGGGGGAAGAAGAGGAGAGATTGGTTTTGCTGTCTCAGGGTGACAGAGGCAGAAGACAATTGTGTATAAGTAGATCCATGCTATTCAAACTCATTTTGTTCAAGGGTCAACTGTATATGATAACAAGACAGTGTTTGATAATTTTGTTAGGTGTGATAATGGCTTTGGGATTATATAAGAAAATGTCCACATTTTTAAGAAATCCATACAAAAGATATTTAAAGGGTAAAGTGAAATTCTGCTTGGGATTTGTTTGAAAATAATTTGTAGGAGGTAGAGAGAGAAAAAAATAAAGAGTGAAAATCTTACGATTATTTATATTAGTTTGCCATGGGTGTGTCTTAGTCCATTTTGTGTTGCTATAAAAGAATACCTGAGCAGCCATTGAAGGGAAGGAACCGCGGGTGTGTATATGTGTGTGTATGTGTGTGCGCACTAGTGTGTGGACAAGGAGGTGGGGGCAGCCGAGTTAGAGTCCCAACTCCTTGGACTCCATTTGCTATTCTCTTCTTTCTCCCCCACATCTATATGGTGGTAGTGGGCGTTTATATTTGCATTTATTTTCATTCATTTCCAAATCTCTTGAAATTTTAAGGTAGGGAGTAGTGGGAAAGGCAGGAAAGAGAAAGGGAGCAGAGTTGTAGCAGAAGAGCAGGAGGAGGACATGGAGATGAAGAAGAGGATTAACCTGGAGTTAAGGAACAGAGCTCCGGAGGAGGTGACAGAGTTGGTTCTTGATAATTGCCTGTGTGTCAATGGGGAAATTGAAGGCCTGAGTGATACTTTTAAAGAACTAGAGTTTCTGAGTATGGCTAATGTGGAACTAAGTTCACTTGCCCGGCTTCCAAGCTTAAATAAACTTCGAAAACTGGAGCTTAGTGACAATATAATTTCTGGAGGCTTGGAAGTCCTGGAAGAGAAATGTCCAAATCTTACCTACCTCAATCTGAGTGGGAACAAAATCAAAGATCTCAGTACAGTAGAAGCTCTGCAAAATCTTAAAAATTTGAAAAGTCTTGACTTGTTTAACTGTGAGATCACAAACCTAGAAGATTATAGAGAAAGTGTTTTTGAACTGCTGCAGCAAATCACATACTTAGATGGATTTGATCAGGAGGATAATGAAGCGCCAGACTCTGAAGAGGAGGATGATGAGGATGGAGATGAAGATGATGAAGGTGAAGAGGAAGATGAAGCTGGTCCACCTGAAGGATATGAGGAGGAGGAGGAAGAAGATGAGGATGAAGATGAAGCAGGCTCAGAATTGGGAGAGGGAGAAGAGGAAGTGGGCCTCTCATATTTAATGAAAGAAGAAATTCAGGATGAAGAAGATGATGATGATTATGTTGAGGAAGGGGAAGAAGAGGAAGAAGAGGAAGAAGAATACCTGAGACTGGGTAATTTATGAAGAGGTTTATTTAGCACATTGTTTTGCAGGCTAAGAAGATCAAAGGCATAGCCTTGGCTTCTGGCAAGGACTTTTGGGCTTTGTCACAACATGGCAGAGAAGGTCAAAGAGGAAGTGGACACTTAACAAAGAGAGGAATGTCCTGGCTTTATAACAACCCACTCTCTCAGAAACGAATCCATTCCCATGAGAACTAATCCATTCTCAAGAGAGCAAGAACTCACTCACTATCGTGGGATGGGAACAGCACCAGGTCCTTCTTGAGGGCTCTGCCTCTATAACATAAACACCCCCCACTTGGCCCTACCTCTCAACACTGCCACATTGAAGATGAAATTTCAACATGAATTTTGGTGGGTATGAACAAATTATATCCAAACTGTAGCGGAGTGCCATAACCAAATATCACGGACTGTGTGACTTAAACAACAGAAATTTGTTTCTCACAGTTCTGGAGGCTGGAAGTCCAAGATCAAGGTGTCAGCAAGTTTGGTTTCTCCTGAGGCCTCCCTCTGTGACTTGGAGATAGCCATCTTCTTGCTGTCTCTTCAATGGTCTTTCCTCTGTGCACATGTAACCCTAGTGTTTCTCTTTTTATAAAAAGAACACCAACCAGATTGGATTAGGGCATGCCCTAGTGGCCTCATTTTAACTTAATTACCTCTTTAAAGGCCCTACCTCCAAATACAGTCACATTCTAAGGTACTGAGTGTTACATATCAATTTTGAATGATGATGACTGCATGGGAGTTTATTGTACTATACCCTTTGCTTTTGTGTATGTATAAAAATGTGTATTAAATGCAGTAATATTCCAGAAGAGAAGGACATGAACAAATTGAAATATATAACATGTCCCATGAATAGGACTCACCAGCATAAAGATGTTAATTATCATTAAGCAAATGTATAATTTTAACATATTTTAATAAATATGCCAACATTCATTTCCTGGAACTGAACAAGAATATATAGAAAAATAATTAGAGAAAAATAGTCAGGAAAATTCTTTAAAAAAAAAAAGGACAATGGGGTGGGGAACAGCCTTACTAGATATTAAATCATAGTCTAGAGCCTCAAAAATTAAAACAGTATGGGATTTATGATTGAATGAAAGCAAATAAAAACCTCAAAATAGACTCAAGTACATGTGCCAATTTAATTTATGATAAAGAAAGTTTCTGAAATTAATGGAGGTAGAAATGAACTTTCTGATCAATTATATTGGGACAACTGGGAAGCTATTTGGAAAAAAATAAATTGGATCCATACCTTACACCATATATCAGGATAAAATCCAAATAGATCAAAGATAAAATAAAAACCATGAAAGTACTAAAAGCCTTGAAGTGAAGGCTTTCCTAACTATGACTCAAAATCCAGAGGCCATTTAAAAAAAACTTCACTACACAAAAAATGAAAAACTCATAGCAAGCACTCATAGACACACACACACAGAGACATAGACACACTCTCACACACACACACCCCTCATAAGCTAAGTCAAAAGACAAAGGACAAATGGGGGAAGTATTTGTAACTCATATCACAGACAAGATATTAATTTCCCTAATTTGTAAAGAGTTCCTAGTAATAAATGAGAAAGACAATAAACCAGTATTTTAAAGGAGGACGTGGAAGTACATGAATAGATAAGAAAGAAAAGGAAGACAGAAAGAAAAAAAGAAAGAAAGAAAGAAATCCACGAGGCCCTTAAACGTATGAAAGGATTCTCAACTTTTCTTAATATAAAAACTTTAAATTTAAAACTACACTGAGATTATTTTTTCTCACCTATTAGTTTGGCAAAATCCCAAAAGTTTGACACCACACTCCATTGTTGAGCATGTATGGCACTCTCATACATTGCCAGGGGAACTGCAAATTGATACAACCCTTGTATTAATCTGGTAGGGCTGTCATACCTAAGTATTACAGACCAGGTGGCTTAAACAACAGAGAGTTATTTTCTCACAATTCTGGATGCTAGAACTCTGATCAGTGGTTTGTAGATGGCTGTCTTCTCCCCATGTCTTCACATGGTCTTCCCTCTTTAAGTGTCTGTGTCCTAATCTCCTCTTCTTATAAGGACACAAGTCACATTGGATTAGGATTCACCCTAATGACTCATTTCAATTTATTTACCTCTTTAGAGACCCTATTTCCAAATACAGTTCCCTTCTAAGTTACTGGGGTTACTTCAACATATGAATATTAATGGAAAAAATTCAACCCATAACAGCACTTATGGAAGGAATTCTAGAAATAGCTATGAAGATCACCAATTCATTACCCTTGGCCAGCAGCTCCACTTCTGGAAATCTATCCTACAGATATACCTCCACACTTATGAAATGACATATGTATGAGAATATTCATTTCAGCCTTGTTGAAGCTGAAATATTAATTTCAGACTGAGTGAACTATGGATCATCTACACAGTGTAAAATTATGCAGCTGTGAAAAGAAATGGGGGAAGCTCTCCACCCACAGCTAAAGGGAGATTTCCATGATACATGAAGAAAAGGAAGGCAGAAAACAGTGTAACAGCGTGTTACCTACACAGGATAAATACGTTTGTATTTGCATGTGTAGTATTTACGTAAGGAAACACTGAAGACTAAACAACTACAACAAAACATTAATAAAACTGGTTACTGATAGGAGTGTAATGGGGATAAAGAGTAGAGAGGACATAAGTGGAAGTGAAGCTTTCCATATGTTCCTTTTTATAGTTTTCATTTCTAAGTCATGTAAATTCAAAATAATTAAAATGGTATATATATATATAATGCTTCCTAACTCAGCCGTGAAATTTCTCATACAATATGATACTGACTAACCTTTTCACTTTTGAGAATGGCTATTCTCAGTTTATCAAAGCTTTATCTAGGGTTTTCAAATTGTGCCCTTGTGAAATAAAATCCTCAGGATTGCAAATGCTTTCTTTCTTTACATTTTTCTTTGAAGGAAGGCACTGAGTTTAAGAGAGCTAGAGAAAGTCCAGTTGGATTCGATGTTGACCAAATAAGAGATTGCCCAGATGCTATTGATCTCCAGCACTCACAGCACAAACGCCCTTGGGTGTGCAGCACTTCACGCAAACGGAAGTGTGCCCCGCTGAGAGTGGGGATGTCTGACTGGGGGGTGGGGGGACCTGAGTGCACCACATCCAGCTGGGAGTGAAATTCCTGGAGAAAGCCCCCTTCCTGTCGCAGCACCCACAGCACTCTGAGACTGCTTGCAGCCCAACGGCCTCGCCGAGAATGCTACATTTAAAAGTGCAGTTTTTGGATGATTCTCAGAAGATTTTTGTGGTTGATGTAAGTGGAAATCACATTGCTATTATTCCTTTATTATTCATTCAATAATGGTCATTTGGGGACAGCCCATGAGCTGGCGATGTTATGTTTTCTTTAGGACTGAATGAAGGAGGACTGTGGTTTTTAGCTTTGGAAAAGAGATTGGTATTTAATATCACAATGTAGCTCATGTTTTACCAATAACCTTTCTTCTGGAACAGGTTCTCTTTTCTCAAGGGACAACAAAAGCAAATTTTAAAGATTTGCTTACTATTTGTAACAAGGCAAAGCAGCAATAACTTAGTTCTCCTACCCAAGAAGGTATTATTGTTCATTGAAATTATTTGTCTGTGAGTTTCACCCCATGAGCATTTGTGGGAAGAAAATTGTGGTTCTGAGGGGAAGGAGAGGGGGAAATCTACCCGCCTTTTCTGAAGAAAACCTATGGGTTATAGGGGGGTAGAATTGTGCAGTTGTAACAAGAGCTTAAGGAAGTAATGACAAGTATAAGAGAGAAAAATAGGATAAGAGACTATTTAGTTTGATTTAGTACTTATAGTTCAGGGTTCTTAATGTAATTCCTAGCTGCAAGATGATTGCATACAATTATACCTCATCTCTTCAAGAAAGAACAAATGGATTAAGCACATCATTTGGTGCTCATGTTCCAGCATCTTAAGATATGTACATTTTGATGTCAGGATTTATGTATGATCATTTTGAAATGTTCTACGTTTTTATTGGAACCAAAAATGCTATTTGCTCTGATATTTACTTTAGCTACTAACAAGAAACAAATAGTTCATTTTCTCTGAAATTCAAACAAAATGTTGGTTGTTTTCTTTTATAAATAAACTGACAACTACTGTGGCTCAGCCGTAATGTTGGGTGCGCGAGTAGCCCATTTTTCCAATGAGTATTTCATTTTTATTTGAATCATGTGCTTTGGGGGTGATGACTTCATGGCTTCGGCTGCTGTTTTGCTGTCTCTTCCTTTCAGTTTTCTGTGCAAAAGGCATTTCTAGGTCCACAGACCTGAATGATTTGTTTTTGTAGCAAATAGCTTCCATTAGAGGTATGAGGCATTTCCTATTCTTTCTTGGAATTATATTTAAGGAGTGGAAAATGTCTTTTGAGTAGTTTATCCATTTGCAGGCTGGTGGTATATGCTCACAGTGCTGCAGTACCTGAATTAGTGAGCTGGGTATTCAAAAGACACTGCTTTAGGCTAAGATTTTAATAGATATTTCAAGCAACTCAAAGAGAAATCTTTGACAAAAAGTGACAGAAGAGTTTTCTGAATGTGCATTCTAATTCAGACCCAATTAAATGGGGTGTGGGAAGCACAGACCCGTGGTTTCACAAAATTCACCTTCTGAAGAGCCGATTCCAGCAACTTGAAGCCAGCATGATTTGGCTTCCAGTCAGATTGTATCTTTCCAGCTACAACACATTGTGTTCCTTGGAAAGATAATGGGAGAGATTTGATACCCAGCAATTCGGCTGTCAAAGCATCTGATCCTTTTTGCTCTGTGGAAGGCTGCTCTGTAAGTAGCAATCATGGTGTTACCCAGAGTGGCAATAGCACTGGCTGCAGTACCACGAGCACTTTTGTCCTGAGAGGACATAATCTTGGGTTAGTATCCAGTCATCCAAAAGTATCTTCTGTCCTTAACCATAGTAGACTGATGATGATGATGATGATGATGGGAGTAGTAGTGAGTCACTGGTGGATAGCACTTTAAAATTTACAAAGCAATTTTACATCCACTAATTCAATTGATCCTCCATCCCACCCTATGAGTAAAGGCAGGGAAAAGATATTTTCCCATTTTTCAAATTAAGAGGTGGGGGCTCAGGGAGCTTCAGTGACTTGTGCAGGATCACACAGCATGTAAATACAGAGCTGGGACTTCTAATCCAGAACTCTCTGCACACCTCCACGTACAATTGTAATCAGAACACGCACCTGTCAGCAGCCTTCTAGTACTGAAATATTGCTCATGCACATTACTTATTTTCTGTTGCTCTCAAGGACATAGAATTTGGCGTACAGTGAGCTTTCGATGATTTTTGTGAACAAGTTAGCAGATCCTTCTTTCCTTACCCATAGATGAGGAGCTATATGGGAAAGTGGTCCCTATAGGTCAGGGAGACCACAGCATGAATGTTTTCATGGATTCAAGCATTTAAAAAGCAACCTAAAGAAGGCTCTCTTTTATTAGTACAAACATCCTAAACAAGATGAAGAAAAGCTTGGAACCATAATGAAGAGAACCTGTTAGTACCTGAGGAAAGCCACATGGAGGGGCTTTTGAAACCACATGTAACTAAAGTCTCAAGAAGCATGGATCATCCCCAGGGAAAATTATCCTTCAAGAAAAAAATTCAATCGGGCCGGGCGCGGTGGCTCACGCCTGTAATCCTAGCACTCTGGGAGGCCGAGGCGGGTGGATAGCTCAAGGTCAGGAGTTCAAGATCAGCCTGAGCAAGAGCGAGACCTCGTCTCTACTATAAATAGAAAGAAATTAATTGGCCAACTAAAAATATATGTAAAAA
>CAUYRT010083664.1:0-33621 GCA_963574885.1 Lepilemur ruficaudatus | reverse complement strand
TGTGGTACATTTGTTACAATTAACAAACCAATATTAATCACTTATTATAAATAAAGTATATAGTTTACATTAAGCCTCACTGTTTGTATTATACATTTCTATAAGCTTTGACAAATGCATAATGTCAGGAATTCATTCTTTTCATAGCTGAATAGCACTCCATTATTTGTATATATGCGACATATTTTTTTATCCAATCATCCACTGATTGGATAGTTGACTGATTCTATATCTTTGCTATTGTGAATGGTACTGCGATACAGGTATCCCTTTGATATACTGATTTGCATTTCTTTGGATAAATACCAAGTAATAGAATACCTGAATCATATGGTAGTTCCATTTTAAGCTTTTATAGGACCTCAACACTGTTTCCCATAATGACTGTACTAATTTACATTCCAACCCACAGTGTATAAGTTTTCTTTTCTCTGAATCCTCTCCAGGATGTTATATTTTTGTGTTTTTGCCAATAGCCATTCTGACTGGGGTAAGATGATATCTCATTATGGTTTTGATTTACATTTCCTTGATAATTAGTGATGTTGAGCATTTTTTCATTAGAATATTGGCCACTTTAATGTCTTCCTTTGAGAAACGTCTACTCAGATCCTTTATTTGCTTTTTAATGGAACTATTTGTGGGGTTTTTGTTTGTTTTTTTGATTTTTGTTGTTGTTGTTACTGAGTTTCTTGGGTTCCTTGTACATTCTGGATATTAGTCCTATGTTGAAGGAATAGATTGCAAATATTTTCTCCCACTCAACAGGTTGTCTCTTCACTCTGTTGAATGTTTCCTTGGCTGTGCAGAAGCTTCTTAGTTTAATATAGTCCCATTTGTCTATTTTTGCTTTTGTTGTCTGTGCTTTTGAAGTCTTAACCATAAAATCCTTGCCTAGACCAAAGTCCTAAAGCATTTCCCTGGTATTTTAACTAGATGAGTTTGAATTCAACTAGAAGTGTTAATAGCTTAATATCAAAAAATAGACATTTTTATTTAAATTTGGGTAGAATATAAAATGATTAAAAGAAAAACAAAATTCAAAAGCTAGTGTAAAAATCTCAACCAGTTGGAATTTGGATTACAGAAAAGTTATGAATATGAAAATGAAATATATTCCATGTTCCTAGGTCAATGGCTTGCTGTTCCTGCTAGATATAATTTTTAATCTTCTTTACATTTTTTTTTACGAAATTGGAGGACTTTTATATAAGAGTTGGCTCTGTAAAGAACACAAAGCCTTTCATGTAAATAACATAATACTTTTCTTAAGAGAAAATTTAGGTTACACTCTTTACAGTAAAAGATAACTGCTAGTTTATGTAGAATATCATTTAGAAATGTGTTTTTTTGAACTGAGGACTCAAAACTATGTACCTTGGAAATAATATATTCCATCAGGAAGTTATTGAACAACACAGCAGAAATATAGATGGTCAAAGCAGTAATGCTTACAAATTTCAAACAATTGGAATCAGAATAAAATCATTTAAAATTATTTATTCCATAGTTATTTAAATAAAAGTCTCTTTTTCTAAGATGTATTCAAAATGACTTTGTTCCCCAATCTTCTCTCAGTATATTTAATATTAATACTTCCTGTTAGAATCATATAGCTCTTTTTTGGTAAGAAATACCTTATCAAAATAACTGAAATTATCTTCTGAAATATGCTCAGTTTGCAAATTATAAAACTGAAGAGTGAAAATATATTCATTGCCCAAACTAATAATTTAAACTCTATCTTTTTGCCCATTAAATTTTCTTAAGAGTGAAGCTGAAATTTGACAGTGAAGAGAATAATTTTCTTGGGAAAGTCAATGTTAAAGCTATCTCACCACATGACCTCAAAGACCATGCATTGTAAGCTTTTTTCTTTTTTAACTTAGACATTTTTAGAGTACAATGTGATTGATATTATTTCAGGGCAAAAGGTACATTAAGTGTCTTTGCTCAAGCCAAGAGGTGGAAAAAACCCATTTGTTTTTAAAGAATTCCTTTTATGGCCTGTAATTGTCATCTTTTTGAGATAAAAACAAAATTTAACTCTTAAGAAAATAGATATCTCTCTAATTAAACTTGAAGGATTCTATTCAATAAAACAATAAGCAATATAATCTCTTGATGATGTGTTTCAAGCCTAATTTTTGCTGAACTTCAATTATTTTAAAAGTAACAGTAAACAAGAATAAAAAAGAGTGACAACTTGAAACAAATCACATTCCTCTTTTGGCTGAAATGGCTTTAGTAAAAGTGAGAAAGACAAATTACTTTTCTCTTACTCTTCCGGGAAAAAAATCAATCTTTATTCACTTCAATAATGCAGTTAAATTGAAATTAAGACTGAAAAGTTAAACAAGTGGATCTAAGAATTCTAAACTTTTCTGAAAAAATCCATGTTTTTTTTTCCTATAAATGTTTAAACCATAAATATTTTGGCAGCCAGATTTTCAAGTAGTAGTATGGAAAGTATTCAAAGAGGGGCATACATTTTAATATAGCAATTTCATTTCAAGAAATACAGGCTAAGGAAATAATCAGAGTTTTACTCAAATATGTATACAAAAAAAAATCCACTGAGGTGACATTCATAATCCAGAACAATTGGAAGAAAATTAAGTGGTCAGCAATGAAGAGTTGGTGATAAAAATATGCTATATCCATATAATAGAATATGATAAAGGCATTGAGAATAGAATTTTAGTATTAAATACACATTTATATTAAGAAGAAATAAAAATTATCATTCATTTTCTATGGCGAAGGTGAACAACCTTTTTGCTTTGGGGGATTAGGCCCCCTTTGCCATGAGGGAATACAGAAGGACTCTTAAGATTCTGTGATCTAGAACTTTTCTAGTAATCACACTCATCCTCATGGATAACCAAGCTCTATTACCCAATACAAAACCTCCCTATTTACATGGAGCTTAAATTCTAGTACCATGGTGAGGGTAAGGCAGGGGTACGGTATGGTCAAGAATCAAGACAGATAATAAGCATATAAATAAAAGCCAAAAGGAATTTTAAATAATGTGTTCTACTTTTTAAAATGGGTTCAAGAGAAGGGATAGGTGTTGACTGAGAGTTATTCAGAGAGGGTGGTCAAGGAACATCTATCTGAGAAAAGTGACATTGGAGTTGGGGACTGGTAAAGGTCCGGAAAATGATCATTCCAGATTGTGTTAACACAGTCTGAGATATTGAGGCAGGAATGTATTTGACATGGTTCAGGAAACAAAATAGAATGAAGGGGTGTATGGCTCTAATTGGGCAAAATGGAAGAATGAAAGGAGATGAATTTGGAGTAGAATCCTGAAATCATATCAGGTAAGGTCTTGTATGTCATTGTAAGGTCCATGATAAGAACAAACAGAGAAGAGGAAAAATTAGGGAAGAAGTTCTAAGTCTAGAGGACTAGACAAGTGACTTAATCCTGACACCAGCTTAGAGTTGGTCTATGGTGGTGGGAAGAGCTTGAAGCAGGGGACCAGTAAATGAGTGTTTCCAAGAGTGTCATCAGCATGGCCAAGCAAGAGCATGCATCCAAGAACTGAGGCTGACATACCAATGCAGCTCATTTCACACATTAGCATGATTTCTCTCATTTTGTATATTCAGAGACACCACCTGCAAATCGTTCAAGTTCAGCATGAATGGTATTCTTATTTTATCTGTCATTCTTTTATTTATCCATTCAATGTATGAGGACTCAGGCCAAGAAAAACTTAGGAAAGATGTTAAAGTTCTCATACTTTAGAAACCCAACTTTGTCACTATAGTGTTCCCTAAGCTGGAAAAGACAAACAGATGAAAATATTAAAAGTATTGTCAGAATTATAGTTTATAGGTATCTTTTGTTTGGAGTTCCTTGCTCCAGTGTTTTCCAGGTTTTCTGACATGCAGTGTTTTATTTTGGTAATTATGAAAAAAAAACCTGCTTAAAAAAATCAATCAAAAACAGGAAGCCTTTTCACCTTCCTTAACCTGAGTTAATATTAGATTTATAAAAGTCTGAACATGTGACTATTATAGTTATATCAAAATATTAACACATAAAAGGAGATTTTAACCAATGAGATAAATATCACAAATCAAAATTGCACATAGAAATACCAAATTGATTTTGTTATGAATCACATCACTTTAATATGTAATTCCTGTTTGTCCAACTTGGTCCCAAGGATGGTTACTAATAAATTGCTTTGTTTTAAAAATATAAGAGAACACAGTCATCAATTTGAGGCCTCACCAGTAGTCTGCTTCTCTACAAACTCCAGACAGGTCCAGAGAATAACAAGGAGAATACCTGCATATTAATGATACCACTGACAGTAATTCTCTCAGTGTGAATATGACACGAGCCCAGTCAAATCATGCTGCCATGTACAGCATGGGCAACAAAGCCAATAGGACTTTACAAGACCCAGCAACCTGAGAACTGAGCTTTACCAAGTCTACCAGAGCACAGCCACATCTCTCTCCCCTGTACTCAGGGACTCCTCCAAATGACATTTCAGAGCTGGAAATGCCATTGCTCTGTAGCTAAATGAATATTATGCTAAGCATTTCCTTTTCAATATATGAATTTCCAGGAATTAGATACCACCCACTACCAGCTGGGTACAGATATAAATAAAGAGAAATTTATCCTTGGATAAAAAATCAATTTTTTTTAGTATTTATATATTTTAAACTGTAAGTTTCATCATTTGTCTTAAAAAAAAAAACTTGTCTTCTAGAATTTATTCAGAAATATGTTAAAGAATGCCCACATTTGCATTAATTGTATATTTTTTAAGATTTCAATTCCATGTAGTTGGTGAGTGCCTGATGGTCATTTTGCTTATCTCCAAAGGCCAATCTCCCGTGTCCATGCATATATAGTTTATAGAGCTCTATATTTCCCCAGAAATCTTTTGTAATAAAAAAGTATGCTGAACTTCTTGAGTGTATAAATAAGTTTTATCACAGAAAGTACGTGCATCTGATAAGTTTTAAATGGTTTTTAAAAAGATGATCAAATAAAAGAGAATCAATAACAAACGACAATTGACATTGGATATACATGCATACAATGCATGCATGCACATGTGTGTGTGTGTACACCAAAATCTATTTCCCTTTAAAGTAGTAATATAGTAGACTCAAATGCATTTTTCTATTCCAAACCAAAATTAACATGGTTATTGACCAAAGGTTCTATCTTAATCCCAAATGTTGAAACATATGGCCACATGTGCACAATTGTCTTTTTTGTTCTTTAATTTTTTATTCAAAAATGTTTGTGAGGAGACAGAGGAAGAATTAACACTGGTACAGCAGAGACTGAGCACTAACACAGGAAGCATCATCCTTCCTAAATGTGGTGCTAGACACTTCAGATCCACTGAGGTTTTCTGCCATATTAGAGTCCTCTAAATATTTGAAGAAATTGCAGAAAATCTTACAGAGCAGAAAAATTCCTTAAGTATTCTGTGCATTGCATTGATGGTATTTAAAAATTACATTCTTAATCTAATAACAGCAACACTGTCCTAATTGCTTAGCAATATTTTTCAAAGGTATATTATGTAACAGTAACTAGAGTAGAAGCACAGCAGCAAAAACATAGCTCACTTCCCTTTCTTCCTGAAGCTTTGAAAGTTCTATGGAAATTTTCTGCATCTCTGAGAAGCATTAAAAATTCAAAAAATATATAAGGAACATTTACTGCATGCATAAACCATGCTACTAACATTTGTCTATCGTTTTATGACTTAAAATTATTTCATATACATAATCTAATTTGATTATAACAAATGTAAGTCTTCAAATATGGCTAGCAATTTCTTAAAACCTGCAAAGAAATTATGAGAAAAAAACTCATATTTTTTCCATGCAAATATAAAAAGATTCTCTTACTTTTTTGACTGAATTTCTGTTTGTGTACAGAGACTCACAAATAGCACAGAGACTTAAAAATAGAAGAAAGCAGACACTGAATCCTAAATGTTCGGCAGAGCTACAGTCTACGGCAGCCACTGGGAGGAGAGAAAGAATTCTGCCTGTTTCCGTGAATTCAAAGTTATGTGATTCTTATTTGAGCTCCCAACACAAAATGATACAGTACATAGTTGGAAAACATTTTAGAACTCTTAAAAGAGACTCTTAGCTACCTCACGAGATAGTCAATTTTTTGAAATGCCTTATTGAAAATTACTTAATATAGGTGACAATTTAGAGATAAACATTAAATACACAATATGGAAATATTTCTATTACCACAGACATTATGTAAGTCATTTCATTGGAGGAAAAATTATATACCCACTAATAATAACATACAGATGTATTTGTTCTATTTAAAATATGCATTATTAATTTTGCTTTGTTTTAAGAGACGAGGTCTCGCTATGTCACCCAGGTGTTAGTACAGTGGCATGATCATAGGACACTGTAGCTTCAAACTCCTATGCTCAAGGCAGTCTTCCTGCTTCAGCTTCCCTAGTAGCCGGGACTAGAAGCTTGCACCATGTCAAGCTAAGTTAATTTTTTTAAAAGCTCTGCATGGAGAGTTCTACTTCTGCTTAAGATTTAGAAAGCCCCAAAAGATTACTACTCCCATCTTAGCAATAAGAAGAAGCCGGGTAATTTGCAAAATTATATTTTTTTCATCCCATAAGAAAACTGAGATGCAAAACAAGCACAAAAGAATTGAAATATCCTCATATTCTCATATGATCTTTGACAAAGCAGACAAAAACATAAACTGGGGAAAAGAATCCCTATTCAATAAATGGTGCTGGGAAAATTGGATAGCCACATGCAGAAGACTGAAACAGGAACCACACTTCTCACAAAAATCAACTCATGATGGATAACAGACTTAAACCTAAGACATAAAAACTATAAAAATTCTAGAAGGAAATGTTGGTAAAACTGTTAAAGACATCAGCTTAGGTGAAGAATTTATGAAGAAGACCCCAAAGGCAATCACAGTAATAAAAAATGAATAAATGGGACCTGATCAAATTAAAAAGCTTCTGCACAGCCAAAGAAACTATGGTTTAGAGCAAACAGACAACCTACAGAATGGGAGAAAATATTTGCATGCTACACAACCGATAAAGGGCTATAACTAGAATCTATAGAGAACTTAGAAAAAGCAACAAGAAAAAATCAAATAATCACATTAAAAAGTAGGCAAAGGACATGACCAGAAACTTTTCAAAAGATGACAGACTAATGGCCAGCAGACACATGAAAAATTGCTCAACATCTCTAATCATTAGGGAAATGTAAATCAAAACCACAATGAGATATCACCAAACTCCAGTGAGAACGGCTTTTATCGAAGTCCCAAAACAACAAATATTAGTGTGGACACGGAGAGATAGGAACTCTCGTACACTGCTGGTGGGAATGTAAAATGATATAGCCACTTATGAAAACACTTTGGGACACTGTGCGTAAAGTTAAACATTTACTAACCCAAATTCCAGAAATATTTCTCTTGGGTTTTTAGTCAAAATAAAGAAAAACTTATCACCACACACAAACTTATTTGTAAATGTTTACAGCAGTTTTACACAAAATGATCACAAACTGGAAACAACCTCAATTTCCAACTAATGGTGAATTTACATATTTTGAAACATCCACACATTAAAATACTATTTAGTCATAAAAAGGAACTGATGCATGCAATGACATGGACCAATCTCAAAAGCATATGCTAAGTGAAAGAAGCCCGAATACTGAAGGGTACATAACCTCATGATTTCATTTACATGACATTCTTAAAAAATCAAAGTTCTAGGTGCAGAAGTCAGATCTGCGTTTTCCAGAACTAGGTGTGGGGAGAAGATCAGGTAATGGGAATATTCTATATCTTGATTGTGGTAGTGGTTATGCTGTTTTCATTGTTCAAATCTCATTGAAATGTACCCTACAAAGGATGAATTTTACTTTGCATTAACTCAATAAACCAGATTAAGCAAACAAGCAAAAAGCTGTGCTTTTGTTTCCCTACAAAAGTAAATACTCTAGGTTTGGAAAAATTTAAGCTCAAAACTTTTTTAGGACAAATTCAATTTACTGTTGTATGGTTTGAGATTTGACATAATTGGAAATTACAAAGAAAAATACTACAATATAAGAAAGCACATGCTAGCAGAGCATTCCAGATTGAGTAGATTATATGGAGAGGATATCATGGTATATTTAAGCATTTCTTAAACTGTCTTTTAATGGCTATAACAAAAACTCCTGTGGTCAAAAAGTATTGAAAATCTTGGTTTAAACAATAATACTAAACAGACATATTTCTTCCAGATTCTATTAGAACCTTTAATGTGTTCAATATGGAACTCCAAAAAGTTACTGTATTATCTTTGTATAGGGTAAAGGTGGTATTATAGATGATGGTTAGGTTAAATATCCTTTAAGATTCTCTTCTTATGCTAAGATCCTTTAAGTTTTCTTTATTAAAAACGTATTCAAGATGTTAGGTTGAGCCTTATAAATAAAGTATCTTCAGAAATATAAATTCTTCATAGCAAGGACTTATAGCATTCATAGTGGCAGGGACAACACATTGTATTTCTTTTACCCCTTATGATACAGCAAAACACCGTAAATATTAACTGATTTGGGTATGAATAAAAGTTCCATTGATATGGAAAGGACCTAAACAATAAAACAACCTTGTATTGAAAGATCATGTGGCATAGAACATACTATTCTTGTTATCTTTCCTAAAACATGTTTGCTGTTGTACAAACTGGCTGCGGATTTTCAGAGCCCACTGTCTGGCTTTGAAAACATGGACATGAATCCACTTGGCTCAGTATGAAGGGATATGTTCTTGAGAGAAAATATTACTTCTTGTTTTTCCAATAGCCCATTGAAAATCACATTCCTATAGTTTATACGGCACTACTTTCAGGGCCTGGAGAGGGCTGGAGGGAGCTGCCACCTGGCAATGAGCTCCAATGGAGATTGTTTCCTACTTCAGTTACATAATATAGAAAAGTATCTTATCTGAAACAACAAAAATGTATTAAATCCTGATAAATTATTAAAGAATGTTCAGTATTTACAAAAGCTAAATTAAAGCAGATAGAAAAAAGGTTTTTACCTCTTTTTAATTTGCTCTATTAGAATTACTAGGGGTTTTCTGTGATTGTTGTTTGCAGCTGGCAAACATAAGAATGGTAGAATGCATCAGCATGCGTGACAGATAACACCCATACATTTAAGTATGCAACTGTTTTTCCGATCTTTGGGAAAGAATGCCATTAATGAAACTTATTGCATTTAAATGTTACATGACTGCAAATCAATACAGGTTAACATTGACCCTATAAATGAGGCCTTTTGTAGTCAGTGCCATAAGATACTCAGCAGTGAATATAAAACAGGGCAGTGATAAACACACTTAAATAAGAATGGAAATGTTTAAGAAAAAAATGCCAAGAAGAACCAACACACATCATATATAAGATCCCAAGACTAGAAAATACGTTTATGTTTTCACTTGATGATAGCACCTGGTCTTGCCTATATACCATTGGTCTTTTATTTAAGTCTAATTCAAGTCTTTGTTTACTCATGCATTCATTCAAAATTATTAATTGAGCACCTAGAAGATGCCAGGCTTTTCTTCCAAGCTGAAAAAATATATCAGTGAATAGGACAAAGGCCCTACAATAATTCAATTCCAAAAAACAAACAAAAAAAAAATAGCAAACCCTTATGCCAAAACACAATGATCTCCCTTCACTCTCTTCCACTCCTCATCACTCTGCTTCAATCTCTACTTCACTTACACTCTTCACTTACATACATTCCTATTAAAATCAAGTTATAAAACGTAAAGGAAACTCCTAAATGGTCTTATACGTATTATGAAAACTATCAGAGCACTACTGTTTATTTTGTGTCATGATTTACTGAGCCCCAACTGTGCAACAGGTAGATTGCTACCTGCGATGGCACAATGAAGAATAAGATGAATAGAGTCTAATGCAGAGGCAGAAGCACATAGATCATTTCAAAATGTTGACGAGAAAATAGAGAATTGCACAGCGTGTTGTGGAAGTCTGGGATGAAAGATATAAAAATAATATTAATATCTACTTAAATATGAGATCTGAATCCATGATTATTGATATGAATGATTGGAAATAAAAATATATAGCTGGTAATTTCTATACTAATGCTACATTAACAATTACTACTACACAACGGATTTGAAGGCATATGTATGCACATGACTAAACACGTTTTGCTGGTCAACTATAAAAATTTTGAAATATATGTCGAACTCTGAAATCTATACAGGTAAGAAGTAGAAAAAATTATCTAGAAAGAAATGAAAAGTTGATGATGAAAGAACTGGAAGGGGTTGCTGGGGCAATAACCATGAGTACATGAGAAGGCAAGTTTGGATGGGATCTAATACAGAGTTTGGGAGATTCGTTTTAGACAGGTGCACAGAAAGTCTAGGATATGGGATAAGAGTATATAAGTGCAGATGATTATGGATAGGTGAATATTTCACAGGAATTTGTAGATTCTCTTCAGATTATTTCAAGTTTCTTCGTAAGGTGGGAAGCAGGACTTCTACTTCTGTGAAAATGGAAGATCTTCCTCCATCTGAGCACAGCTATTAATAAAAACCTTAGACATTATATAAAAAATAAACATAAGGGGACTCTAAGAGACGTCAGGACCCAAGGAATGACAGGGGATGATTTGCCTGGGATTTCCATTTGCTTCACATATTGCAGAGCTGCAGCAAAGAAGCTGGCAACTCAAAAGTGTCAATAGTCACACACAAAAAAAGCCACACACACACACACACACACCCCTATTCTCTCTAGCCAAAAGACCAAGAAAGAAGCCAGCTATCAAGGCAGGAATAACTATTCCACTTTAGCCAAAAACAGATAAAAAGCTGTAGCACCATCCACACTCACACCAACAAAGGCGAAGTGAGGAGCAGCAGACATTCCCCCTCTGTGTGTTCTAACAAAGCACCCCAATCCTCAGTTGAGGGGGTGTCAGAAAAGGCTAAGTAATCGTCACTCTAGTCTCAAAAAATCAATTCTACTTCTTCAAATAATGAAAGAAAAGGAGAAATCAAAAAAGGATTTGTTTTTTATAAAAAGGCCAAGTAGGGAGTCTAGATTTTCATTCCCCCATCAGCTCCTCTCCCCATTGTCTGTGGAGAAAGAAGCCTGGGCTTCGGCCTCCAGAAAGCAGTAAAGAGACACCCTTCCTCCCCTCTCATGCTGGAACAGGGTTAGAGAAAACTTAGCAGGGAGCCAGAGCTCCATTCCTGCCCAGCAGTAATGAGAAGCCCCCATCCCAATAGTCAGTGGAGGCCAAGTAAGAAACCTGGAATTCTACCCTCACATGGCAGTGACAAGGTGGCACCTTCTCCTTCCTCTGCCAGAATGATGTCAGAGAAAAGCAGCCAAAATACAAGGTTTAATGCATTGACTGCCACACTAAGAAAAAAATTTTTTCCTTAGGGCCACAATGTTTTATTATGAAAATTGAATAAAAACTTCGAAAACAAAATGATCTTTTACTGAGGGACAACTATACTATTCTTGAACAATAGAAAAAACAAAATACTTTTTAATTTCAATTTTTCTCACTCTATCTTTCTATATTATTGTTGCCTATCATTTAATTCTATCTTGCTTTAGGCACTCAAAAACAGGCAGCATCATTAAGAGCAATATTTAGAGATGTTGGGCATTTTTCCTATGTTTGTTGGCCATTAATTTATCTTCTTTTAAAAAGTTTCTGGTCATGTCCTTTGCCCACTTTTTAATGGAGTTGTTTGATTTTTTTCTTGCTGATTTTCCTGTTCTATATAGATTCTAGTTATCAGCCCTTAATCGGATGTATAGCATGCAATATTTTCTCCCGTTCTGTAAGTTGTCTATTCACTCTAATGATAGTTTCCTTGACTGTGTAAAACCACATTGAGCTATCACCTAACTCCAAGGAGAATGGCTTTTATCAAAAAGTCCCAAAACAACAAATGTTGGCATGAATGTGGAGAGAAAGGAACACTCATATACTGCTGGTGGGACTGTAAACTGGTACAATCTCTATGGAAAGCAATATGGAGATACCTCAAAGAATTAAAAGTAGAACAATCATTTGATCCAGCAATCCCACTGTTGGGTATTTGCCCAAAAGGAAAAAAAAGACATTTCATAAAAGACATCTGCACTTGAATGTTTATAGCAGCAAATTCACAATTGCAAAGATGTGGAAACAACCAAGTGCCCATCAATACATGAGTAGATTAATAAAATGTGGTATATGTATACCATGGAGTACTACTCAGTCATAAAAAATGGTGAACTACCTCTTGTATTATCTTGGATGAAGCTGGAGCCCATTCTTCTCAGTGAAGTATCACAAGAATGGAAAACCAAATACCACATGTACTCACCATTAAATTGGTACTAATTGATCAAATCTTATATGCACATATGAAAGTAACATTCATTAGGTGTCAGGCAGGTAGGAGCAGGGAGGAAGGGAGGAGTAAATTCACATCTTAACAGGTGCAGTGTGCACTGTCTGGGGGATGGGCACTGGGGCTTTGACTCGGGTGGTGCAAAGGCAATTTATGCAACCAAACTGTTTGTACACCTGTAATATTCTGAAATAAAAAAGAAACACACAGACTAAAATAAAATTTAAATAATTAAATAAATAAGATACAGTATAATAATTATATTAAAGAGAGTATTATTTAGTTTAATGACAATAATTCCTTAGTTAATCAAAATCTTGGTCTATATTTTTGCTCTAGAGATACACTAGTTCCTTAAGGTCCAATTTACTTCTTCTAAAATAATTCCCTTGATTTTTCTTTCAGTGAGGATTTTTAAATAATAAACTGTCTTTTTTTTTTTCTTTGCCTCACCATATTTTTATTTAATTTTCACTCTTGCCTGTTAATTTCCTGGGTATAAATTCTGAGTTGGTTATTTTCTCTCAATGTTTTGTATTTTTCCTCCATTTTGCTGATGCAATTTCTGCTTTTGCTCTGGCCATTTTAGATAGCTAGGGTTTTGCTCTCTCAATCTCTCTCTCTAAGAACTAAAGATTTTTTTTTCTTTTTAATATTCTGCAATTAAACTTTGGTACAGCTCTAGATGATCCTATTTGGAACTCACTGTAACTGAATATTGATTTTTTCTTTTCTGAAAATATTGTTGGTCACTATGTCACTGACTTTTGCTTCTTATTCCTTTTGTTTTTTTCCTTTGGACATTTCACAAGATAAATTAGATTATTTATTAATGAAACTTGCTTTTTCTCAGAGCTCAAATAGCATCAGTCATCCTGGTCCCATTTTTATATCATTTCTCATCCTGTAGATTACTGCACTCTGCGGTTAAGATAACTTCAAACCTTTCATCCATGCATAAGGGAGTGGAGTTTTTGTTTCCTACACTGACTCAAATCCTTGGATTAAACAGCTTCCTTGATGTTTCGCAGGTCAGTGGGTAGATTTTTCCTACTAAGAGCAGAGAATAAGCTGAAGCTCTTTACTTGATGTACAGGCCTAGATTCTAAAGCATCTCTTTACCTAGAAACAGGCATTAACACTCCAGCCTATAGTCCTTCATGCCTGTATCTAGTGCCAGAATTGTAGTGGACCATCATAGATTGGGCCTTCCCATGTAATCCCCTTTGTAATTATTTGGTTTTAGCCCCGGGGAAATCTTTCTGTCAAACTCAGCTATGTAGATAAAAATATTTTGTTGTTTCTATTGTCATAATTTTTCCAGTATATCTATGTGTTTGTGGCAGGAAGCAGACCTTATCTGCATCAGCCTAATCTGTTATTCTGTTACAATTCTCCTAATCTCTCCAATATATCTTATGTCTGTGTCTTTAAATGCATTGATCTCATAGCTTCTATCTCATCTATTTAATATTTTTGTGGCTATATTTCCTAGTCTAGCTTAAACGTAATTGTTGGGGCTCAGAGAATGATATCCTGAAGTACGATATTTTGGCATGCTGAGCACTTTTGAATTAAAAGAAATTAAAAGGCCTTAGAAGCAGCCTCAGAACCAAGGACTTTCTCCCCTTCTCTTGTTTCTTCCCTCAAGCACAGGGTGAAACTCTCTTTCTGAAGTTTTTCTACATAAATTTCCTCTAGAAGGAACACAATTGCCTTCTATCCACTTCCTAAAATTTCATTATCACAACAAAACAGACTGAGGAATGTAACCACAGGAACTTTTTCACAAGACACTGTCTGTCTTTCAGGCTCATTCCAATTCCCAGGGCCCATGAGGTCATCAGACCCTCATGTGGGAGGTTTCCTTTCTGTACCTGGAGGAAAAGAACACTTGTACCTGCAATGACAAAGGGACACTGAGAGGAATCTGAGTGCTTGGCCTTGTCAAGTTTCCCTCACTACTGCTTTTGGTCCTCTCACATTTTCTATCACTCACAACTCTTTATCAAACATAGTATAAAAACACTCAAGTTTAAACATAGTATAAAAACACTCAAGTTCTTCATCTTCTTATGAAGCCTCCTGCATTATGTTAACCTACATTAGATAAATGTGTATGCTTTTCTCCTGTTGCTCTGTCTTTTGTTACAGAGGCCCCAGTTGATAACTTAAAAGAGTAGAACGAAAAGCTATTTTTTTAACCTCCTATATCCTTTTTCTTCTGAAAATCATCAATAGTACTAGAATTAAATTACAGCTTATCACAATCCATTTTTTTAATTGACAAGTTTGAATTGATTAAGTATGGCCAGGTATTTTTGAAGTTTTTAAATTTTTTTTTAAATATTCGTCACTTGTCCTTTTCTTTACTCACTAATTTATTTAACAGATATTTATTGAACATTTACTATTAATAAATTCCAGGCAAGGTGATAGGTTCAGGGAATACAATGATGAGCAAAATTCAACTGGATTCCTGATTATATGGCGCATATAACCAAATGGAGAAGATAATCATATAATAACACAAATAGTTATAAAATCACAGTCAGACCTATTAAGAAGTGTACGACAGATTACACTGGTGAGAGCTGTCCTTTATCACTTATCAGTTTTCTTTTTCATAAGAAAAATAAATATACATTGACAACTAACATAGTATTTAAAAATTCATAAAATTTCTTTCTATGATAGCGGGTGGCCTTCCTTTGCATTCTACCTGTATCATCGTCTAAATAAAATAATAAGCAGATTTTGCATTTCAGTTAAACTTTAGACTTCCAGGAATTCAGGAAACAATAATAGCAATCCCACTTTTACAGACAGATGCACAACACCTTTGTATTGAATCACTGAACTTGCTTCAAATATAAATACCAATTATTTACTTCTCTGAGTTACCATGCCTGAATTAACTGTAGGTTGATTTTATGGTATTCTTTCTTAAATTTAGATCTTCTAGGCTAAAATTGGAATTATTTTATGAATAGTTTTAAGCCTCATGGCAAAGAAGCATCCTTCCCCCAAAAGTTAATGCTATATATGCAACTTCTACAAGAGCATCAATGAAACTGACTTGCTGAGGCACAACATGACTATCAAATTCCTCTGAGCCAGTGACAAAGTAGACAGGTATGCAGAAACTACTGAATTATAAATGCTATGGTTCAATTCCTTAGCTACTGACTAAAAAGAGAAGGTCAATGGAATGGCTAGTGATGGCTGGACTATATTATCTATTGATGACAGGAAGGACATTTTCTTGTTATAGAGAAAAAGTCATTCAATAGCTCTTCATATTATTTTAGCACTTGCAATATTAACTCATAGGTATATCTATTAATATAAAATAAAGGACTACCTCTATGATTATGCATGGTGATAACAGAAAGATTTTATAATCCTTAACTTATTTGATGAACATTAATGCCAGACGCATCAAAAGTTTTCCTTTTCCTGGTGAATGAATACTCCCTCGAATAATCGATGAAAGTCAGCATTCTAAGCCATTAACTTTCCTCTCTCGCTTATCAACTACCAAAAAACATGGTTTCTTCATTCACTCATACATACACATCCAATAAGTCTCTTTAAAGGTAATGAAATTTAAATACATGAATCATAAAGATAATTCAAGAGACATAATTTGAAGCACTTTTGACATATAGTCTGAGACATTTTTTGGAAACATAAGCCTAAAATTATATTCAGATACTTGTTCAAGTAGAAAATACTGCTGATTTTTTAAGTTGTATATTTCTTGCCAACTTTCTCTCTGCCTTAAAGATGATGAGGCAGGTTGCCTTTTAAATTGTCAAAGGTTTAGCTGGATATTTGTGATGACGCAGAAACACTTTGGATTTCTCCTCAAAGTTGTTATATCGCTAGCCAAATGTCAACATTACTAAGATTTCTAATTATAGCAATTGTATCCCGGCAGATAATCAAGTAAATTTCTTTTTCAACTGAGTTTTTAAAGGTGATTTAAAACTCGACATTTATGACACAATATCAAAATAAAAACTAAAATATATATATAAATAATATTATATGTTGCTACAATTATAATTCACCTCCCAGAGAATTCTGAAAACTAACCTTTGGTTCTATGAACTTTTCAATCAATTCTATAAGGAATAGTTTAGTATGTAAATTTAAGATTATGTGGATACTTCACAACTACACAGAATACAACCAAAACATACATTTTTGAAGCATCTTTTTAAAAAAAGTATTTAAATTTTTAATATACATTTTTTGAAAATTGAAGAGAGAAATCTTGGGTTATCAAAAACTTGAAATGGTTTGGAAGTCATAAATATATTAAGGATGGATTTAGATGCTTGTGAAAAAGTTGGATTTTTTATAAACTTAAATCTCTAAGAAAAGATAAATCGCAAAATTGTAATATCTTAAATATATATATATTTTTTTTATTGGGGGAAAACTACAAAGCATTTACAGTACAATGTTTACAGTCACAATTTGTAGTGGTGCAGAGGAGATCTTAAATATATTTTTAAAGTCACCATTATAGTAATAGAATTGCAATCTCAATCAGATTATTTCTAAAAACAGATTTTTTTTTTGTCAAAAAATAACACTCTCTTGTCAGAAAGACTCAGGAAATATTTACAGCAACCCAATACTATCACAAGGGAAGACTGACAATTTCAAGTACATGAAGAGAAAGTGGCAGATTCCTTGAGGAATTTTTAAACATCAAGTATTCTTATACAAATTATAAAATTTGTGACATGAAGCTGACAAGAAAGCAATGGTTTAATAATTTTTAGCACTACTGGAAGTGAGGGGTAATAAATGTATGAAAGCTCTGTTGATAACATACTCATCTTTTATCTCAAAAAGTCTATTAATTAACAAATTGTTTTGGTAAGTATATAAGTTTGAGACTTTTCTTAACTCGTGAGCTAATCAGTTTCTTTTTATTAGGACCTTAGGGATATATTAATAGTAGAAAAATGGGATTCACTAAAATGTTCACCTCTATACCGGAGCACATTCACATCCATCCCTAGTCTCTCCCCCTACCCATTTTCATACTATTTAGGAGGTTTGGGGGGTTGAATTTCTATTGAAGGCCACAGGAAAACTTCCAGCCTGAGATTTGCATATGATAAAGAGATAATATCTAGGAGCTCACTACTGTATACACAGTGAGACTAAAAGTCAGGAAATATTCTGAGCATTGATAGTTTTATGACTTGAACCAAGAGATAAACTTGTACTGATAAATTTTATTTTTCTTTTGATTATATTCTTTATTCACTGACCTACTGTGACAATGATTCCATTCAATATACTGCCTAAAATATATGCGCCATATATGAGCTGACTGAAAAACATTAGCTAGAAGATTTCTTAACTATCAGTCAATAAAAATAAGTAGGAAAACAATAATGGCAGTGATAACATTCAGAGCTGTAACCAAAAAACAAAATTCTTCAGTGTTACAATCTGTTTTCTTATTCATAATTGGACAGTACGTAGCATTTTTATTCCAAAGATTTCAGACTGATCTATGATTTAAAAGTAAATCCAGGCATCATGCCAATTTTAATTTGAAGGCAAAAGGGAAGAGAGAGAGAATACTTTAGAGATTACCTTGTTCTCTAAAGGCATTTCTGTCATTTTTGCTTCTTTTTTTAGGGAAACACCCCTGGATCACTTTAGAAATCAAAATACAGACTAAAAATAGAACACTCTAAAAATGTATGCCAGATATATCATATCTAGGGCTTTTCTCACCCCAGGGTATTTGCCAACTCCCACTTGACACATCCCAAATATTTTTAGCACTTCAAAGTCTCTTACTTATTGCTTGCACAGCTGGTAGCTAAAACTACTTAAACTGTATAATGCTACTTTATAAGTCAGAGATTGTTCTTCCAAGTATCATTTATTCAGAATATGCCTTCATAATTAGAGCTGAGGTGGAAGTAAGATGGCTCAGAATAGAAGAGGTCAGGGTAAGAAGTCCATACTCTAAACAGAAGTAAAATCAGGGGTTGATTATTTTAGGACAATTAACTCTGTAAATCTAAAAGAGGTTACCAAAAGTTAATACTATTCTACAGGAAAGAAGAGACTGATGGAACCAGCTCCTGGAAGACTGGTTCACAAAATAATCCTGATGACTAGGTTGTCTGTAGCAGCCAGAGTGGACCAAGCAACCTGGAGATACACAGATGGGCAAAGACTGACACTGATGAGGTTTGGTAGGAGGTTTATCCACACAGCTATGTATAAACTAAGGTTCAGGGACAAAACAATGAAGGCTCCTGGAAGGCTGGTCCACAAAATAATTTTGTTATGAGACGAATTAGGCATATGTGGCAAAAAATTAAGTGCATGGTAATTTAAGGACAAGGTAGGAGTACAGTTTCTTTTTTTTTTTTTTTTAATTTTTTTTTTTTATTGGGGGAAAACTACAAAGCATTTACAGTATAATGTTTACAGTCACAATTTATAGTGAGCTGGTTTCCCAAAATATATTGCCACTCAAGTTGACTTATCTTGTTACATTTAAAAATCTACTCTGTCAAAGTAGTCCATAGAGTACATACATAGTGCTCCAACTGTATCTACGTACAACCTACACTCCATTTTAAGTGTACAATTAAATGATTTTCAGTGAATTTACCAAGGTGTACAGTTAATCACATGAATCAATTTTTGAGGAATTCCTTTCCCCTATTGAGGCCCCTAATTCCACTCCCCAACTACTTTTCAAGCATATCCCACCCCTCCACAGTGACCCCCCACGTCGCTCAGCCTTGGGTCTACCCCCTACCCCCTAATTCCCCAGAGTTCGCTCCCACCCTTTGAGCACCATAGTGTTAATCAGTCGATACCAATTTGATGGTGAGTACAAGTGGGACCCATTCTTCGGGTCTTGTGTCACCTCACTTGGAATAATGGTCTCAAGCTTAATCCAGGATAATACAAGAGGTGCTAACTCACTGTTATTTTTAATATTTTCTATATCTTTGTTGAATTATCACTTTGATAAGCATCTATATGACTGAATTCTTTGTTAGGTAAATCATATAACTTTATTTCACGAGGGCCAGTTTATGGAGATACATTTTGCTCCTTTTACAGAATATCTTGTCCTGATTCTTCATTGTATTTGATTCTCTGTATTGGTGTCTGTACATTAGCCAAAGCAGAAACTTCTTTCTGTCTTCATTGCTTGGTCTTGTATCAGAGAAGTTCCCCACCAATTAGCTGAGCCAGAGATCCTAGCGTCCTCTATCATCACTTTCCATCTACAGGGCGCAGCAGGCAGCTGTGCTTTTTGTCTACTAACACTGTGTTGCGCTTTGGAGGGTGGCAATACAGAATCTACCTGTCCAATCTGCTATGTCCATTCTCCAGGCACCTATATTGTGCCAGACTCAGCAGAGCTCCAAGACTGGCAAGACACACCCAGTTCTTTGGGCAGCCATCTAGAAGTTGGGGAATTGAGTGCATAGACCAGTACTCTTTCTCTCCAGGAGGAATCTTAGAGATGGAAGGAATTTTTCATCTGTTTGTTCTGTGCTGAGTGTGTAAGAGTGTATATGCCATTTACCTGTACAAACTGCCATCTCTGTTCTTCTCTATGCACCTAGACTGTGCTAGACCTATCAGAGCTCCAAGAGTGACAAAACAGATGCCAGTTCTTTGGGCAGCCTCAGAGAGGTTAGAGTGCTGGACAAACAAATCAACCCTTTTGCTCACCAGGAGGTGAGAGTTGGGAATTTTTGTGAATTCCTTCTGTGCTGAGCAAGTAGGATATATAGCTTCTACCAACCCAGGCTGTCATCTCCATTTTTTCTCAGGCTGCTGGACTGTGTTAGTCCTGTTAGAAATTCAGGACTGGAAAGATAAAAATCAGTCTTGGGGAGTCCTCTCAGATGCGTTAAGCATTACCTTTTTCTTGCCTGAGTAAAGCCTAATGCTTAGGGGCTGCTTTCTGATTATATGATGCTGTGCCAAGGTTAGAAATACTGCTGTAAACCCCCCTACTAGCTTTAGTGAGTCTGGTGTTACATTCATCCAGTGTGTAGGAGCATTTCAGTTATTTTCTGGATTTCTCACAAGAAAAATTTATCCCTGAGATGTTGTTGAATCTGTGAGTTTGTGGATGGAAGGAAGGTTCACGGCTTCCTACCCTACTATATTGCTGATGCCATTTCTTATTTCTAGTTTAATTGCACTGTGGGCAAAAATATGGTCTCTACTACTGTGCTTTGGAAAGCCTTATGTATTATATGTATTATTTGTGGCCTGAATCATACTAATTTTTAAAATGTTGCATGGATTCATGAGGGAGGATTGGGAGATATATCATCTATAAGAACCTCATAGTATCTCACATATATTTGTGTATCAACTAATTAAAATATTATTTGTTTAATTAGATGTCCTATATCATTAATTATTTTGTATCTATTTTTGTATCTCTTGACGTGAATGCTATATGTTAAAATATTCCAATACTCTTTTGTTTCAGTCACTTTTCATATTTCAAACATGATCACCTTACATATTTTGATTTAACGTTACTCTGAATACATATATTATGGTATTTATCACCTTATTTTTTAATGAAACCTTTATAAATTGCCTTTTTTTGTACCTTTTAATGTTCTTCATCTTGATTTTACTTGATAACTTTTCTCTTTTACTTTGCATTTTCTTGAGAGATCCTTAGTCAATATATATGTTACTTTCAATATTACTAAGTCAAATTTCCCATTGGTCCTTTTATTAATTCATTTCTACATCCATCCACTTAAAAATATATTTTTATATGATATATTTTCATATTATATGTGTGTGTGTATATATATACTCATATATATGTATGTATATAATTTTCTGTCTTTCCAGCATTGTGTTATCTGTGTCTGGTGAAAAATAGAGTATTTTATTAACAACTAATAAAGCTCTGATCTAAGAGGGATAATAAAGGATTAAGATGAAATGATCTTGAATGTGAGACCTAAGAAATGAATAGAAGTTAGATAGGCAAGTAAGATATGCAAAAGTATATTCTAGGAATAGAGAACAGAAGAGAGTAGATATGAAGAACTGAGCATAGAATTGAGAATAGAATCATACAACTGACAGTTAATGAGACAAGAAAAATAATTGGTACCAAATTACCAGGGGCCTTATAGTAATGTGAAGTGGTGAAGTCTTTAATCATAGTACTCTTAATGGACTAAAAGCCAGGGAGTCACCTGGGCAAATCATTATATGCTAGGCCATATAATAAATCTTAAACTGAAAAGATTAGAAATTATTCAAAGTGTGTTCATTAGGTATAGCAGAATTAAATCAGAAATTGATAACAGAAATAATTTAGTGGAAATTAAAAAAAAAAAAACAAGCAAAAAAAAAAACCAACCAAACAAACAAAATTCCTAAAAAACCTATGGGGTAAAATAAGAAATCACAAGTGAAATTAAAACAAATTTTGAATGTGTTCAAATGAAAAGAAAAACACAACAGATTCACTGCAGACAAAGCAGTATTTACAGGGATATTTATATATTTAAATGTCTACATATAAAAAAAAAAGTTCTCAAAAATGATCCAAGCTTCCACCAGACAAAACTGAGAAGAGAAAAAAAATTAAACCCAAAGCAAGCAAAGGAAATAAACAATAAAGATAAGAGCAGAAATCAATGAAGTGTAAAACAGAAATAAGATAGAGAAAATCAATGAAACCAAAAGAGGGTTATTTGAACAGATCAACAAAATTACTAAAATTTAAGCTAGACTGACACAAGCTATAACATAAAAATATTTAAAATATGCTAAATGAAAGTAGCCAGACTCTTTTTGGGGTAACAGAAATGTTCTAAAACTACCTTCTTGTGATGGCTGCAAAATTGCATAAATTTACTAAATATCATTGAATTGCACACTTATAATTGGTGATTTTTATGGTATGTTAATTATATCTCACTAAAACTATTCAAGTCAAAAAAGTTTAGAAAACAGTTTACGAAAAAATAAAGAAATGACCGATTCAATGATTTCATGTGAGAGAGAGGGAAGTAAGAACACTTTACCATAATGTCCAGGGATCTGGAGTCAGTAACAGGAGGTTACAGTCTTAATATTTACTATACTGAACACCATAGGAGGAGAAACCATATCCAGGAGAGAAAATAAATTTATGTTGAACAGTTGAGTTGGAAGTGCCAGTGAGATTTTCAAGTGCATGTCTGCTGGGCAATTCAGTATAAGAGCTGAAGATTATGAGAGTGGTCTAAATAGTGATACAGATTTAGGATTTTCCTCATTTATATAGATATTTTTGATCCTTTCTGAATACATATTTTTGCAATGCTTTCTTACTCTATCTTTTGTATTTCCCTACTATCCAATATTTTGTAGTGTTTATAGTCAATAATCTATATTAAACAATGATTGCCATTTGTAACAAGTGTTTTCAAATTACACATTTTCCTTCACCATGTACTTTTGGAAATTATGAAAATTCCTCTAGGGCTCTCATTGAAAAATTATTTCATCAATGGTAATTGAATCAATTGGAGTGGCTGAGTCTGTTCAGAGCAAAATGATAAGTGCCCATAGATCAGAAGACTGAGAAATATAAAAATATCATTTATGAGCTTATGAGAGCAGTTCCAGAGGACTGGGAGGCCTGATTTTATGAAGTTGTAATTATTTCTAAACTATTTTATTCATTTTTCAAGAATGTGTGTGTACATATATACTATAATCATCAATTGTTTTATGAGTTAGTACATATTTTTCTGCAGAGTAACCTCTGACCTGTAGCTCTAAAGAAGTTAACCTCAAAACTTCACCATTTCCACTTAGGAAACTGGATCAGGAAAAAATGGTGATGCATTTAACCATGTGGTTGCTTGTAGCTCTTCATCTTCTGTAGAGCACTGAGATCAAGGAACACAATTTAAGTGGATTGTGCTCAGTATTTTTTATGATTTAGCCTTGCCTCCAGTCCCCAGCCATCCAAGCTCGGAGTTACCAGTGGAAATCTTAAGTACTTCATCCACTTATTTATTGCATAAAAGTATGATATGGCAATCAAAAGCTGGAAAGTCTGGATGGAGGGGTCCTCTCTCCTTCTGATCTACATTGTATTATACCTGACCAAACTTATCTGAAGTTTGTAGTATGAGCATGTGACTTTTCATGATTTATGTGGAGGTTTATTTATTTTGTTCGTTTTGGTTGCTGTCAGAAAGGAGATACTGTCAGTGGGCCATTATATCACCATCTTTCTTAAAAATTCCAGAGAAGACTTTAAGGCTGTGATTAATCTTTTCCTATTTCCCTTCTACTCAGAACATCATTCAGCCCCAAATAATGGGCAGGATTCTACACGGTGGAAAATACTGTGGCATGGTGTCTACTACATCTACATGACGACACACAAGTAAATTCACATTTGTAGGGTGGTTTCTTACATATAGTAATTAGGAAGCTAGGTCACTCAGTGTACCAATTAGTTATCAGACTGTTATAATGGTTAAAGCTGTCAGTTCTAGGTCATGGGGCTTGGCTTCCAAAACTGGACAAGTTTGCCCTTGAGCAAGTTGTCTGCCATCTCAGACCTTTGGTTCCCTTGTCTCTAAAGTAGGGATAATAACAGAAACTGCCGCTAGGTTTGTGGAAGAATTGTGCAAGGTACCTACATATTAACAGTAATGACAGCAATTCTACTTTTCATATTGAAGCCTGACGTTTAGATGGGGTCTATGGTGGCTAATTTTATGTGTCAACTTGACTGGGCCAATGAGTGCCCAGATATTTAGTTAAATATTATCCTGTATGTTTTTGAAGGTGTTTTTTGATGAGATTAATATTTGAATGTGCAGACTGAGTAAAGCAGATTGTCCTCCGTGATGTGAGTGAACATCATCTAATTAATTGAAGGCCTGAATAGAACAAAAAGACAATATAAGGGAGAATTCTTTCTCTGCCTGATTGAGCTGGAGCATCAATCTTCTTCTGCCCTCAGACTGGTTCTTCTGGTTCTCTAGCTTGCAGACAGCAGCAGGTCATGTGTTGAGAAATATGATTGAGGAATTAATGAAATGTGGCTCATAAGATCATTATTTTATTGTATTGCTCAATATTGCTATATTAAAGACAGAAACAGGAGTTTGCAGAGTTTTGCCCTGAAAGAATGTGTGAACTCAACGGTTCACTTATCAGAGGCTGTTATCATGGGAGAGCTCTCAAATCTCCAGTAGGGAAGCAATCCAAGGGACTCCCTGGTTATCTCACTGTGGACTTTCCTGTGCCTTCAAAGGGAAGGCACAGTTAATATCTAGTCCACAAGATGGGAGCCGGAAACAATAAGTGTACTTTGCTCTGAGACATGCCTCTCTGTCATAAACAACCTTTTTATAAAAATTCAGGCTTCCTGTTCACTCCTGACTGACTGTCTGTTTGCCTTTAAGTCCACCATAACTACATCAAAAAAATATAGAGTCACTTTTATTATACTTCTGTTAATTGATGACTACCTCTTAGAACTTAAAAGTTATCCCCTGAAAGACTTTGTACCTGTTTGTTCACCTAGATAGATTAAGACTTGTTAGCAGCCCTTTGAGAGGAAGTTTGACCCTAGTCCACTACCTGTGTAATCCTGTTCCCCTAGCAACTGAATTCCCTCATATGCAAATATATAACCCTGACAACTAATAATTGAAATCTATGATTATAAAAACCTATGTGAATCTAACCATATTGTTAGGTCATGCACAGAGATAATGATCTAGCCGCCTAAGTTCCCCTCTGTGATTATTCCGATCTTTTATATAAAACTATAAACTATACCTTAGTCTCCGTGTGTTCTTTTATTCTCTCTATCTCCTATCAATTTTCTTATCCTCTGTGGTGACCCCTATCTTAGGGACCTGGCCCCAAGGGGAAGAGCAGCTGACCTCCTTGTAGGCCTGCCACACCCATGTCCCCTGCTCTCCCTTCCTCCATTTCCCCACAGTCATGGGATTTCTCAGCCTCTATAATCACAAGAACTAATTTTTTTATTTTATATATATATGGAGATATATATGAAAGATTATATATATATATATATGTGTGTGTATATATATGGGTGTATATGTATATCTCCTATTTGTTCTGTTTTTCTGGAGACCCCTAACTAATACAGGGCCAAATCTATTGGGATTTTTTAGTTATTTGGGAACTATAGTCATAGGTTGATTATACCAGCCATGTATATAGACTATCAGTTAGAAATATATTTACTACTGGCTCATTTTTACATGCATTATCTCATTTAAATTCATAAAAAAATCCCAGTGAAACAGAAAAGCTATTTAATCTCCATTTTATCATGGGGAACAATCAAAATTCAGAGAGTTCAAATAATTCACTCTAAGTCACACAGCAATAAGTGGTGGAATAGGATTTGTATTTATGTTTGTCAAACCCCCAATTCCTCCTTTTATCATTTTCCCAGACTGCCTCACACTTACACACACACACAAAACCTATGATGGTTTGTTAATGAATAAATTAATTAATAATTGATGACGGCAATAATCAGAATATTTGGTTTTAGTGTTAGTGAGCTTTGTTTGGGGTTTTTCTTGTTTGTATGGTGCCAGATTCAGGCTGGTGTTACCTTCGCAGATTTTGTCCTGCTATTAAAAGTCTACTCTCCCTTGTGTCTGTGTTATACTCAACAGATGGTCTAGAAAAACTGTGGTTTGTTGTGGTTGTGACCCTTTTTAGAGCAGCCTTGCCAATAGGCAAATAGGTACCTTGAGCAAAGCTACTAATGTAGAAGTGCTTCACTCATTTCCTTTCTAAGTTCTCCATAGATTTTTCTCTAACTCTTTCAGCAACAAAAATAATTAACAAATAGTCAGCTAGATTTTTTCACTTTGCTGGAAACTTCTACTTTGTGGAATCCTGAGGGGGGCAAGCAGGAGGTTATTTGGGTATACAACTAGGAAGTATCACTCATTATTTGCTCTCACTGAGGCAAATTGCAGGGATTTGAATCCATTGTTTACTACCAAATTGCTTTTTATGTCCCTGTTTTCTCTTCTTCAATCAAAATGCAGAGACAGAAGTGTGGTAACTTGAGGAACAGTATCTTCTAGGTTAAAAATAGCTTATATCGAGAATAATGGTGAGAGAGGGTTGTTTTTGATACGTGTGTGTCTGTGTATGTGTATGTGGGTGTGGATACACTTATATAGAATATCTCTTTTCCATTTAACCACTGAGAGTCCTCTTGTGGAAGGGACACCTGGATATAACCTCAGTTCTGTCATTAGAGGCATTGGGCTAGCTAGAATTACAGAGTTGGAAGGTCTCTCAACCCTTTGCTGGTCTCTTTTCTAGAGGTGTGAATATTTGAATGGTGTTGCCTATGCTGGAAGTACCATTATATTTCTGGCACCTGGCACAGATATTTGACAAGGTAGGTGCTCAGAGTTTCTAAAATAGATGAATGAATAAATCTGTAGAGGAATGCATAGATAGATGGATAAGTGGATAAATAAATGAATTAATACACTATTAAGAATAGAAACTGGAATGGTTGGAAAGTGGCAAGAGTTAAACTGGGCTAAGGATGTAGCTCTTAAGGAGTCATGGAAATGAAGCCCATTGATTTTCTCTAAGAGGATACTCAGAAAGTCTAATTTAGCCACCTTAAAAAAATTATACTCGTTACTCACATGGTGAACTAACCTCAATGTTTATTTACCATCTCTCTCTCCAGAAACACTGCTGAAATGATTATAAAGAAATAAAATTGCATACGACTCAAGGATAAAAAATAAGAAAAGTGGCAATAACAAAAAAGAGATTTCAACATTCATTTATTTTGCAAATATATCCAGTTGCCTTGCTATATGCCAGGCACTTTTTTCAGCATTGAGGATAAATCAGTGAGCCAAACAGACAAAAAATCTTACCATTATGTACCTCATATCCCAGAGACAACAGCACATTTTCAAAAGAAGCCTGAAAGTGATGGAAGAGTTTTGATTGATTTAGCAAAAATAAAGGAAGTTATGACAGAAAAATGTCAACATGGGGCAGACATAAAAAGAGGTGAGGTGATTTGCCACACAGAAGCCAGAATGGTTCAGATCTTGAAATACAAGTTACTGCAGAAGACAGAATTGAGTAGCTAGAATAAAAACAGAATTGTTGAAAGCCTGTGTTTAGAGCTGGTGTGCATCCAGGTCTCCAGTCCCTCCCTCAACAGCAACTATCCACTTTTTGTTTCCCCCAGATAAGAGACCAAATGTTTTGTTTTTGAAACTTGAACTTGAGAAGTTCTGGACTTTGAGACACCTGACATGGTGAAGGGCAGTGCTGAGATCAAGAGTGGACGACAAAAAGATTAAGTGAAAGTGTGCATGTTGAGATTCAAAGCCCTCTCTCCTTTTCCTCCATTCAGAATAACAGGTTATGGCACACTGGTATAATATTAGTGCATTATTCACTTTAGAAACTGACCTCATAAAAATGATCTCCATATACTGATTGATATTCAGTGGTACTTCAATGAGAAGAGGACTAAAAGAGTTCTCAATGAGTGTTTGATTTCACTCTTAAATATGAATAGGCAACCCCAAAATCATCAGACACTTCAGAAATCCAAAGATAGCATAGGAAACAGATTGAAAGAGTAGACAGAGCAAATGGAGAGGCAGGCATTTTCAAAGAGAGATAGTACAGAAATTAAGGGACTTCGGACTCCAGATTGAAAGGATCCACCAAAATACTAAAGCCTGGAGCCTCATCTCCTCAAATTCTGAGATATTGATTGATAAGGAGGGGGGAGCTCTGCACTGCTGTGTTTTATATAGTCTACCAAGATATTCTAATACACAGATAGGAATGAAAACAACCGTGCTAGCTATTGATGTGCATTTTCCTGTTTTGCACGTAGTTTATGTGGGTTTGCACACTCATTGACATGTACATATGTTTTCATGCCACAGTAGAACATATGGAAAACTAAGGCCAGAAGGGTAGAGCTCTTTTCTTCACATATAGGAGTCATATAAAGCCCATTTCTTTTTTTCATATTGTGCAAAATATATAAAAACAATAAAAATAAGATTCTTTTTTGTGATCAGCCTGTAAAATAGTTAAGAAGGCTCTTTAGTGTAAGTGTGCATCTTTAGTCATCCAAAAGCTTTTATCTTTTTAAACAGTGCCCATATCTTATGTAGGTTTTTTTTTGTGGAATGCTGAAACCCAAAGGCCAAGCTAAATTTGATTACAACTCAGGAAGCAGAACAAAAGGGCAGGGGGAAGATGAGCTTCTAAATACCTGTTCTAAAGAGTTAGCGATATGAAATAATTATGAACTCTCCTATTTCTGGAGGAAGTGGGGCAGCCTGACAAGGCAGAGAAAAGGTTACTGGTGTTATGGACCTTCCAAATTCATCTGATGGCTTCCTCTACTTAACCATTGATTGAAAGCTATGCTAATCTGACCAGAGAAAGGTAAAGAAAACTCCCATCATGGCTGCTTGGTTTGCCTTGTCTACTGATTTTCTCTCCCTTTGGGAACTGGAAGTGTTTTCTGGGTTGATGGTAATAGACTGTTGGAGTTACTAACTTGTGATGAGAATCCTCTATCCTTATAAGTATCACCCCTTAGTGGAATGAGAAAGAACTAGAACTAAGGCAGAAGATGTGCGAACAGAACCCAATGTCAATCATCCACCGTCCAAAACTCCCAATGCTTCTCACCTTGGAAATGGACCGTTCTACTCTAGTCCCTGGTTTTTGGGGGCAGCATTGGATCTTAGAGGTCAGCTAGACAAAACCCCTTCTTTACAATTAGGGTAACTAAAATAGAGAGAGGTGCAAGATTTTCTGAGTGGCAATCATGGAACCAGAATTCAAAACCAGCTCAGTTTTTCCCTAAACATGTAGAATTTTCCCTGACATCATGTGGAGGTATATTCCAGGGACACTTGGAGTATAGGGAAAGGACAAAAGTGTCACTAGAGCAGTCAGGGAAAGTCACTCACAGGAGGTTAACACCTGAGATGTGAAAATAAGCAAGGTAGGTAGGGAAGGTGAGAGCAAGAAAGGCATTGCAGATAGAGGGAAGAACATGTGCAAAGTCCTGATGTCAGGTGAAAACCAAAAATGACCTTAGATCATATTATTCTTTCACTTTACTCTTAGGAAAAAATAGGCCCCTACACTGTGACAAGTATTAAGAATACAGAGATAAAGTCCTTGTCCTCAAGAAGCACACAGCATAGTGTGAAAGTAATGATTTTATATTTCCCCCCAGTGCCTCTGTTTTGTTTCTATTTTGTATGATTCTTGCATGGGCCACAAAGCTTGGTTCTACTTGGTGACTAAGGGCTTCATGCCTATTTTTTGTTATCCATATTGCCAGTGGTGCTAGAATGAGAGACCAATTTCAGGTTCTTCACAACTACAGGATAAACACAGCGCAGAGGGCATGGACTACTGATGGCAGGATTGGTGTCCTCATATTTTTACCTTAAGATCAATTTTCCAAAATACATTCATTCTTCACATTACATTTATATTTTGTTGTCAATTTTTGAGGTCAGTATTCATAAATTTATTTCAATAACCTCCCTCCACTGAGCACCAGCTTGGTGCACAGCATTGAGTCAGGTGTTACCAAGAGGCAAGGATGAACTGCATGAGGGTTCTGCCCTTCAGGAGCTAAAGGTTTCATTGGGATAAGTATGTGTATATTGTGAAAATAAAATATAGCAGGGCATAGATTTCCTAAGTGAGACAGCATGGTTTAGGGAAAAGAATATTAATTATTCAGTAATATGGACCCAAGTCTGCACCCTAACCATTTTTTTGACCTGGGATAATTTATTAAACTTCAAGTTACATAACATCTATAAAATGGACATGATGACAGTCCCTACCTCAATAGCTGCATATATGTGTGCATATGTATGTGCACTAAATAAATAAAATAATATACAAAGCAACCTGGAATATGGTTGGAATTCAGTATATTTTTTACTTAGTTTATTGCCCCTGCCAACCATTCCAACACCCTAAATAGTTAATATAGCTTAAGTTCAGGGGAACATGAAATATTTGGTGTTGTTTTACTTCTTTCATGAATGATCCAACATAAAGAAAATTTACATGGCAGCCCCTATAGTTCTCTCAAAATTCAAAATAATGCCTTTACTAAAAACAATTTGGAGTGGTGACTTACCGTGGCTTTGGATACTGCTTCAGAGAGATTTGGCATATATTATCAAGAATATGATTTTATTTAAAAAGCTCATAAAGATTCATCCTCAGCTATTACTGATTTAGGAGTAGCAGATATATGGAAACTTTCACACTCTACTGAATGGGATTATACATTCTTCTCTAGCCCACATAACTCATATTTCCAGGCTTACTTCGTCAAAATTCTTCACTTTCTGATTAATGATGTGAATAGCATGGCTCTAGGCAGCGTTCTCTTATCTGACCATGCCAAAGACTCACTTTCAGTTGACCTTCAGAAAGCATTAAGCAGCATTTTGGCAAAACTTACTTTAGTAATGAACGTTGGAAGAGAAAGTTACAATTTGTGATTCTAAGACCACATAGAAAGTTCAAAACAGACACACACATTCACATGAGGACTCTAATTGCCAACATATATACACAGGCTCTCCCTTATTTTTTACTGATTGCCATCGATTTTTTTGTATAAGAAAGTATCATTAATTACAAAAATAAACTAACTGACAAAGTTCTCATTAAAGATAAATATAAACTGGGAAGATTGTATGGGTAAATTGTTCCCTGCCTCATTCAGACTGAAAGAAACATTTACACTCTGGAGAGAATGAGAAAAGTGTATATTATGGAGATATATGTTTTAATAATTTCATTGCATTCTATTAAGCCTCTAACCTCATTGGAATCATAAAAAGTTAATACTGAGATGAACCCTAAGAGCATAAATTAGGCATTTACATTACTTTCCCCCAAATGAGCCTTAAGCTATGTAGCACTTAATCAGCAGGAATTTCCTTTTTTATTAAAGAAATGAAGATACACTGCATTGAATTATATTATTAAGAATGCCTAAATTTTCTCATTATCCTACAAGTGCTTAAAATTGCTATTATAGAAATCTATAGACCAAATCCCAATCCCAGTGGACCCCTGCAGAGTGTTATGGAATGCTAGGAGGGAATATGTTTCAATTGCATATAAAAATATACTTATATAGCCATATTGGATATTTTCAGAAGGAAATGAGGTATTTTATTTTTATTCTGTCTATAAAGAAGGGTCAATCTGAATTGGTGTGCTGGAGTTTCTGGCCACAGATCAAAACTTAGGCATAATCACAAATATTCCTCATTTATGAACTTTTTATGATATTAAAAAAGTACCAACTTACCTATCATTTCTTGCTCCCTAGGTGGCTTCATTTTTCAATATTAGATATTATGATTAATATTAGCTATTAAGTAATTAGATATTACATGATATTCGATTCACATTTGCTATTCATCAAGTTTAAAAGTAACACTTGTCCAATGCAAATAATTGTATATACTTGGCAAATACATGGCACTTTTGCATTGCCGTCTATATCATCAACTTCTTCTAAGAAGAGACCCCCCATGTGTTAAATAATAAAAGTGTGGCTCTAGCATAGGGAAAACAATTTCACATGAATCTTTCCTGGCATCTTCTGTTTTCCAAAAATATTTAAATATAATTCATATATTTCAAACATTTTTTTTCCCTCAACATCTGAGCTAAGATAGAAATTCTTAAAATTTGAAATATATATAAACCTTAACTTTTAATCTGTGGCACAAAGATTTAATGATATATAGCATAAGTTTCTAGAATAGTGACATTTATCTAATCTAAAACTTATTTTTTTCTTTTAAAGCTTCCTTTTAATGTTCCATTAATAGTCTTGCAAAGATACTAATTTGATCATCATTTCCAAATCTAGGAACAATTATTGATGGTTCCCATGAGTCATATTTCCCATTAAAATACTGGGGGAAAGAATAGACAAGAATTTAATTACTGAAATGATATGCTTTGTCAAAATAAATACATTGAATTTAAAGTAATGCTATGTTTGGGAAGTACTGTGTAGTTTATAAAGTACTTTCACATTTGCACCTGTTTCATCCTACAAACCCCCAGAGGTAGGGCCAAATGTTTTTCTGCTACAGAATGAGGATAATTACTTAAGAAAAAGAAAAGATAGTAGTGATATAGAGATGAATGATATACTGTTTGTAAATCATCTATTATAGACTGGCACATAGTAGATGTTCAACAAATATTTGATGAAATGAATTTCTCCATTTTATCATGTGGGGATGTTATTCAATTTGTTTTATGTTACCTACTCAAGGTCATATAGATATTAATGGTAGTTGCGTTATTAGAAGCCAAGTCTTGCTGACACAGCTGAATTATTTATAAATATGAAGATTTAAACATCTAGTATTTGTTCAGTTCCTGTGAGATTATTTTAATCAATGTTACTTGGATTTATTAACTTCATTTTAGTCAATTTTATTGGCAATGGATTCCAGAGAACAAATAGATTGGAGCATATTTCAAAATTGCTATTGCCTAACCATGCAATAACTTCAAATCACAAATTTGACCTATATCACCTAGTACTGTAGTACAGAGATAGTGGAAAGAACAGATTATTTATAGTTAATTTACTACTTATATTGTACCAGGTATATAAATGATTTGCACAGGTCACCTGAAGTAAACTTCTCAACATATTTAACAAGGTCACTCTCATTATTATTTTTATGAACAGAAAAAATAAAGCACAACAAGGGGTTAAAACACTTGGCTCAAGGTCATAGTAGTAAGAGGTGGGAGAAGAGAGGATTTTTTTTTTTTTTATTGGGGGAAAACTACAAAGCATTCACAGTACAATGTTTACAGTCACAATTTGTAGTGAGCTGATTTCCCAAAATATATTACCACTCAAGTTGACTTATCTTGTTACATTCAAAAACCTTATCTTGTTACATTCAAAATTGGTATAGGTGGCTCATTCCTTAAAATTATCAAATCCATTTA
>CAUYRT010083663.1:0-10462 GCA_963574885.1 Lepilemur ruficaudatus | reverse complement strand
AAAAATCAGTGGTGATATAGCACCTCTTGTATTATCCTGGATAGAGATGGAGCCCATTCTACTAAGTGAAGTATCACAAGAATGGAAAAACAAGCGCCACATGTACTCACCGTCAAATTGGCATTAATTGATCAACACTTATGTGCGCATATAGTAGTAACATCCGTCGGCTATTGAGGAAGTGGGAGCCAGTAGGAAGGGATGGGTACATTTACACATGATGGGTGTGGTGCGCACCGTCTGGGGGATGGACACGCTTGAAGCTCTGACTTGGGTGGGGCAAAGACAATATATGTAACCTAAACATTTGTACCCCTGTAATATGCTGAAACAAAAAAATTTAAAAAAAATTATACCTCTTCAAAGTTAAAAAAAATTATTTTTTCTCAGAAATAATCCACATAACCCATTCTGAAAAGATTCTATTTTCATTAAATATGATTATCTCTATAGACTTTGTGTCACAACAAAAAACATCTTCCTTTAGCAAAATATGTTAATAAAGGCATTGTATTACCACATATTCATAGTGTATGCAATAATTTTTTAAGTTCATTTTATACATTTGTTGAAAATATTTTATTGTGTCTTTAGTTTGGTCCCCACCAAATAGATGTTAGAAGTTTGACACACTCCCTATACATGCTCTTGTCAACAATATGGGTGTATCAAGAATGGCTGCAGCAAAGGTTACATCCAGGAGCAACTCTGGGAGTCAGGGAGGAGATAATGCAAAAATGTTGCCCTTATTCTAAGCTAAATTATAGAGATATCAACTAATGAATGAAATTTTGTGTTTTTATATGCATATACATAGTTTATTTGTAATGCATATTTTATTTTATATATATGATCTTATTTCTGCTCTGCATATACTGTGCAATTTAAATGGTAATTCATTTAACTTAATACCATCTTTCTATACTACATTTTATGACTCATAGTAACATAGTAATTTTTAATACCAGTGACTATAAAATTTCCTTATGCAATTAAAAACATGACCATTCAAATTTTTCCTAAAAAAAAGTCTATTTTGATAGAAATAGATGCACTACTAGTGGAGATAAAGAAACAAAAAATTCTAGCAGTTTAACACACTGTTTTCGCATTAAGAAATGCAATTTTGCACCCAAAGTGTAAAACATCATTTTTTATTTCAGAAAACAACAATAATGTTCATTAGGGCATATTTGACTTAGAACATGTGTATATAACACCTTAATTAAGAAAGGAAAACATCCTAAGAGTGATTAATACCACATATTTGGTGTTAGAGGGTGATAGCATAAGATGATAAATACATGGCCAATGATGTAATTTGGAGAATTTTACATGTTGCAGTGCGCACTTGTTCCTGTTGCACTGATAATAAAATTAAGAATGTTATACAATTGGACGATGCCATGAGTCTGCACAGAGAGAAAGAGGAGCATCCAGGCTGAAATGGAATAATCTGTACTTTTTCCCATTTGGTCCTCATTCTATTGACACTGCTGTTTCCTGACCTATTCCGTATCTCCAAATATTAGTGACTGCAGAAAGGAATTGATCTTACCAGGATTTCTAATACTGGAAGTCTTATATTCACTTAAGTCAATGTTTTATTTCAACTTCGTGGGGCAGGAGTGGGAGATTAAAGAAAGGGAGTTGAGAGAACTGGTGAAATTGTTTTTCATTTGTTTGTTATTCTAGGAACTTCTGAGAACGATGTCCCCTTACATCCTCACATGCTCTTCTCTCTGTCACGCACATGTACACACTCTCTGTTTACATATCTATGTCAGAGAGAGAGAGAAATGTGTATGAAGTTATTAATCAAAGAGTGTATATATGCCTTCCTTATATTCCATACTCCTTGTCATTTAAAATGATGGCAGAAAGATGAGGAATTTCTTAAGATTGGTACCTGTCAGAATTCTTTTGTCTTACAAATTTAAAGCCATTTGAGGCAAGTGCTAAGTACAATGTTTAGCTGACTGCATGTGCTGAGTAAATGTTAATAAGGTGAATAATAATTTGAGGACAACTGGAATCTGTAACTAGGTATCTTCTCTGACAAAGCACAGCAGCAAGGTGACTTTTCACACACTTGAATCGACCTGTCTCATCTGATGTTAAAGAATCCCCATTTATCTGCTAATGTCTAAATGAGAAGCTGAGTCTGCAAATCAAAGCACTACACTTATATTGACTTTGTGGTGTCTGTGAGTAGCTGTGTTTATATGTCTACATTGTGCATTATACCATGTGCAGACATACTAAAAAGATTTCAATTTTGGTTATGCAAATCATGGCTGAAGCATAGACATATAGGCAGCCCAAAGCATGAACATACTTTAAACGACGAAAATAATGGTGTTAGACGCACAGATCTGCACAATCACAGAAGTCAAACTCAATGAAGTATATAAGTCAAAGATGTGAACAAAATTACTTTGACAGAAGAAAATATTTTTAGTAGACTGTAAAATATAGATGTTGCTAAGTGATAAGACAACCAGAGTAAATTTCAGAATTGTGCACTTCAGATACTTATGCAAAAAGTCAACAAGTAATATTTAGATGTATTTGTGTGTAGAAAAATGCCTATTGATTAAAGGTATTTGAGATCACTGGCTACAAATCAAATGTGATGAACATAACAGGAATGACTATGAGAATTGAATAGATCGGAACTTATTTGCTTACATGGGCAAAATTTTAGTAATAAATAAGTTTCTTCTATTGTGGAAGCATTATTTTATCTTAAAATTAGTATGATCTAATATTTGCATTAAAAATCCAACCCACCTATTAATTTAGGATATTTGAGGATCATGCACAACACCATCTAAACAATTAGAACATAAAAAGACATTGTACAATGCAGAAAAAACAAAGAGACATGAGTTAGGAGGGGTTAGATGTTTGGTGTCTGTGGAAATGATACTGAGAGATTCTCAGCTCTCAACTCTGTGTAGGTAAGACATGAAATGTTCTTAGAACTTACCAAATATTTAATCACTTTTCTCAAAGATAACAGCGGAATGACTTCCTTTCTCTAAATCACTCTGTTTAATGTAATGATTCCCTAAAACTTCTTTAATATCTCACCATTTCACTGGAGAAGTCACCGAATGTAGAAAATCAAAGGGCAAACCACTGTCTAAACCTTGAATGATTCCTTCTAGCTAGCAAATAGAAGTTTAAATTAGACTGATGAGGGCGGGACGCGGTGGCTCACGTCTGTAATCCTAGCACTCTGGGAGGCCGAGGCAGGCGGATCACTCAAGGTCAGGAGTTCGAAACCAGCCTGAGCAAGAGCAAGACCCCGTCTTTACTAAAAATAGAAAGAAATTAATTGGACAACTAAAAATATATAGAAAAAATTAGCTAGGCATGGTGGCACATGCTTGTAGTCCCAGCTACTCGGGAGGCTGAGGCAGAAACATCACTTGAGCCCAGGAGTTTGATTGAGGTTGCTGCTAGCTAGGCTGACGGCAGGGCACTCTAGCCAGGGCAACAGAGTGAGACTCTGTCTCAAAAAAAAAAAAAGTTCTGCTTTGGGTGCAAATCTAAGTGCTAAAAAAAAACAAAGAAATAAAGAAAATTAAAAATTAAAAAAAATTAGACCGATGACTTTGTCCATTATCAACTTACTATTATTGTTATACATCAAAACAGAAAAGACTTTTTTTCCCACTTTTGACAGTTGATTCACTGTAGCACAAGTCACTGAAAATTACTGCAAGTTTCTCTGTACTAAGTGTCATTACAATGGGTACATCTAGATATTAAGACACTTAAAACATGTGATTCATAATAAGCTGCTTCCATACCCTACTCTTCCTCTGCATTGTGAGTTTCCTGAGGCCTGTATCACTCATTCCCAGCATTATCTCTGTGTCCCACATACAGAGGCGTTCAATAAATATTTGTTGGATAGAAAGTGATTAATAAAGTTTACATTTAAATTTAGTGTAAATTCACTCGGAAAAAAAAAAGATTGCTTATTCATCTGTGCTTTTCATTCAATTTAAGATCAGGAAATCAAAAATAAATCTTTCAATTTCTTTTTCTAACTATTTCATTAATATCAGCTTCTTTTTAAATGCCTTTTTTTCCTCTTAAGAATAATGTTCTACATTTTTATACAATTTGGAAATTTGTTATTCAACTATGAAATCTTTTGGGTGCATTATTATTGAAAAGGTTATCAAATATTTACTGAATATGTAAATAAGAATGTTGAATCTTCTGTATTCTTACACTGCTAAAGTGCAAAATCACCTAACTAACAAAAAACACTTGAAAATCCAAATTTTGATGTAAGGTTCTATGTAATGATTACAGAATATTTATTAGACATTTGAAAGCATTATTAGATAAAATCACAGTTGTTCCAATTTTATCATTTTACTGCTGCCTAAATTCATAATTAGTGATGATTTTCTCTTATTAGTCCAAAAATATAGAAATGAAATTTGATTATACTAATACCTTAAGTAAATAAGTTTTCAAAGCCTTCTTAAAACTTAATAATATATTAGATTTTTCTTAAAAGATTCTATGGTTTTTTGCTTATAATTCACCAGGTTCATGCTGAATGCCTTTTACTAAACATGTAGCCCTAAAAACATGCAAAATCGTTAAACTCCAGAAAATAAAATTTTCAACTTTTAATGGGCATTAAAGCTGTCTTACATAGATTAGGAAAAGCTTGAAAAATACAATTTTTAAAGTTTTCTCACTCAGCAGATAATACCTATTTGATTTTTTTTTAAAAAAAAAGCAGTATTTTACTTAATACAATAATGACCTTTTTCTAATAATTTGCAATATGTATTATTCCTTTAGGGGAATATCATCATGCATTCTGGTAAGATGAGCTTTCCTATGTAAATGCTACCCTTTTAAGGTCAAAAGCTGTACTCAGCTAATGATGGCAAACAAAAAATGGTCAGGTGTTTAATATAAACAACATTTAAAACTCAAAGCTTTGTGGTAATCCTCTAATATACTTTAATGCAGTTGTAGCTATTTCAGTCTATCTCTATAGGTGTGTGTGTACTTACAAACAGAGCTATAGATACAGACATATAACACAACTTAATTTCTACAGAGTGGCACACAATTACGCTATCATTTTCAATATTAATTTGAGCCTTTTACTAACAGAATTACTAAAACCATTCTAACTTTTATTAGCATTGTAGATTTGATAATTCCTTCTAACATTAGGCATGTATCAAGTTTAATATCACAATGAATCTAAAATTCACATTGGATCACACATCCATATACCATAAATATGTCCTCTGTAAAAGTCACCCTTTGAGTTTCATAAGTAGAAAGTCATCTCTGAAACAACAAGAGATTTGAGTCTTTGAAAGAACTCTGTCTTTGTTTACAACCATGAACCACAGTGCAGCCGTTACTCAGAGGCTTTCCCCTGTGCTATCATTACTCTGCTTTAACAAAGTGCTGCCATCCAAACAGACTAAATGCCAGAATATTATATTTATTCTGGGTAACACCATCATTTCTAAGTAAAAACAAATTAAGAATAAAAAGCACTCAATAGAGGGAAAAAATAGAACTTGTGCAGACGAAGTATAAGAACAGCAGTTACCTATAAAGCTGTTAAATGGCACTATTAGTTACCATAATTTATTCTATAATTTAATGTAATCTTGGCCCCTGTCACATATTAATGCAGCATGAAGAATAGTGGATAAAAACACGCTTATTAATATCTTGGAGAGTAACGTGACACTGTTTTTTGCCACATTCCTTTGAAACATCTTAATATTGGTATTAGCAGAGCCTACAATTTCAATATGTAATTATGTCTGTCTATATCTCACTAGTTAGTGCTGTTATTAAGAGAAATTTAATTTTTAACTATGCTATGGGTAGCATGTTGGTTTTTGAGTCGAGGATAACAAGGATAACTCTGGACATGATCTCTGTAACATGGGTTGTAATTTCTCACTAGGAAAGCTTCTGCTGACTTTTAGTAAAAAGACAAAACAGAGTTAAGGGGAGCAACTGCTTAGCTGATAATCTCTGCTATTTTAACGACTTGCCTGGTTAAAACACTTGCAATCCAAATGACCCGAGTGAGATTTGTTCAGTCTTGTGTGGTGGCAGTTCAGTACCTTGAAATATTTCATTTCTTACCCTTTTTAGCCCTTCCCATTTCTCACCTCCCCACCAAATGCATGCATGCATACATACATATTAATACATAAAAATGCTAATAGTGATGTGTGCAGCTGATTCGTTTTTATTCCTTTTATAAAAGTTATTCTTTGCTTCAAGTTAAAATTTTACAGCTAGGAAGAGAATCACTTCTTTGTTTAGAGGGATAAAGGTAGAATCCTCTGTTGGGAAGCACTTTGGGGGCAATTTCCATTTCTTTTTAGTGTTTTCTCAGCCTGTAATACTCCACTTGATCACTTCTCCAAATATCAATACATAATTAAACTGAAATTATTAAATTAGTGTAAAAGCACAAATGTTCCAGAATTATTCTTTGGAAAAGGACAACCACTTCGGCATGCTGAATTAACCTGCAATGCCATGATAAAGGGTTATTGAAAGCATGGGATGATAACTTCTGATTTTTATTGTTCTGACAATACTGGGCAAAATAATGAATAGCATTGGAAACACAGAGCTAGATGAGACTTTGAGAAATCACTAGACTGTACAAACATAATTCACCTAAACCACTCCAAACAAATGAAAACCTATGGTATATAAGAACACTTTGAGGAAAAAAATGAACTGTATGTAACAAGTACATTCTTTTTTCATGTCATGAGAGGGGATTGCTGCTAGCTGTGTTGCGTGTGTGTAGAGTAGGAGTAGGTAGCAGTCAAAAAGTTTTGTTTTACTCATTTTTGTAAGCCTGGGATTTCTCTAACATGTCCCAATAAGTGGCTTTTTTACATGAAGGCAACTGATGCTGTGTCCTAATCCACTGAGAAAAAGTTAACCCCGTCCTAGTGCTTTTTGCCACAGCTCCCAAGGAGATGCAGTGGCTTGCATGTCCCCCAGCCACTGTCCCAGCAAATAATTCAGTTTGTACTGTAGCTACAGGATAGTCTAAATGAAAACTCAGTAAATCTCAGTAGAGCATGGGAATATCACAATACAGGGGGCATTAAAATTTACATGCAAATTTAAATTTTCCCTTGGGCTACATAAAGGTAAATGCAAACTTTTGCAAGGAGGGCTCTCCTGTGTATGCTCAACTAGAACCTGACATGTCATTTTCTCCTCTGCTTCCGCTTACTGCAGTCTCCACAAGAGTATCAGTCTGCAGTCCACCCCAACCTCCTTAAAAATGTTCCAGCCTCCTTACAGAAGATTTTCTCCTCTTATATTTCTTCCTGGGTTTTGAGAATTCTAGCAGTTCTTCAGAATTTAGTAAACAGTTTTAATATTCTCCATAGGGACACTAGCCTAAGAATGGACGTGGGTGTTCCGAATCCTGTTCAGTTTTCCCCACTACTAAGTGTGCATTGCCTGTGAAAATAAATTTATTCTTCTTATCAATAAGTATAAATTTCCTTTAGAGACAAAGCATTGTAATCCTCCAAGAAGTGAATAATTGTGTCCCACTGCTTTTCGTGAGCTGTAAGCTTCCTCTCCACCACTAAGAAGAGAAGAATTTGGCTCTGGTTTGCCCTCCCTGGGAGCAAAGTTACCCGCTCTGATTATTTCAATTTGTTAAAAATTTATCTGTAAAAGCAGAATACTACTTTTTCATCATTTAACCATTAGAAGTTGAGTAATTATAAGAGTACAAGCTCTGCGTCAAACCGGCTAAATTTGAATCCTGTGGCACCACTAACTAACTCTATTACTTTGAGCAGTTAATCTAATCTCTCTAGGCTCAATCTCTTCTTCTGTTAAAAATATTACCTAACTTATGTAACAATTTTGAACTATTTAATGAATATATGTGTATATGATATATATATGTGTGTGTACATACACTTATGGATATATGTTTGTGTGTAGAGAGAGAGACACACACACAGAGAAGGAGAGAGAGAGACAGAGAGACAGTGAGAGAGTGTTGTTTAGAATACTACCTGGCGTACAGTAATGCTATTATCAAAGGTCTGGTTGGAGAAGGGAGAGGCTCTGAAATTAGTCCTAGATTTACCTGACCCTGCTAACAAAAGAGTGGTAATCTCCTTCAACAAATCATTACAAGATTTAAGTACACTAATTTCTTTGACTTTTGGCAGTAATATGAACAAGTAAATCACAATATGTATTTTTTTCTTGTTATCTCTTCCCACCACTCTGAACAATGTGAACCTTTTCTACTCCAACCTCGGTGGTAGAAATCACCGGGACCCTAATATACTCTCAGTTCAGCTCAATTAGAAAATTCACTACAGCAATTGATAATAATTTTGTTCTTAAATAGTCCTAATTTTTAATAACCTTTCACACTTTGATTAAATATTTCAAAGATCAACCAATAATACACTATTAAACCTAAAAATTGGGTTGGGTGCAGGGCTCACATCTGTAATCCCAGCACTTTGTGAAGCTGAAATGGATGGATCACTGGAGACAGGAGTTCAAGACCACCCTGGAGAGATAGTGAAACCCCATCTCTACAAAATATAACAAAATTCACTGGGCATGATGGTACATGCCTATGATCCCATCTATTCAAGAGGCTGAGGCAGGAAGATCGCCTGAGCCTAGGAGTTAGAGGCTACAGAGAGCAATGATTACTGCACTACAGCTTGAATGACAGAGCAAGACCTTGCCTCAAAAAAAAAAAATAAATAAATAAATAAATACAGAGAGGGTAATATGTACATATATATGTGTGTGGGGGGGTGGTGAAACTGGTCACCATCCAATGACTCAATAGTTCAGCACCATTGGAGCTATGCTGGACATGACAAAAAAATGCTTAAACTGGAACAAACGTGGAAATAAATGTGAATTGTTGCCAACTTAGGGTGTTTACTCAATAAATCACACAAGTAGATTTTTCAGCATCAATGCCATTCCATCACGTTTATGGAAGCATTTTTACCTGCTTTTAAAAATATATGTATTTGCTGCAGAAAGTTCAACAAATGTGTGTTACATCACACTGGAAATTTTGTGTGATCTTCTACAAAATGTGAAAGTGTATAATGATCTTGTGTATGCTACAAGCTTAAACACTGCTAGTCACATTGAACCAAGAAGTGCTCCTATTTGAGAAAAATTTACTGAAAGTGACGAGAAATGTGCATCAGAGGACCAATTTGACAACTTACAAATGTGTTTGAGAGTGAGAGAATGACCCAGCAACACTCAGGAGACCCTAATAAAATAAATATTAAGCATGAGGGCATTTCAAAGAAGACTCACTTTGAAGCATTCACAGACCAAGCTCCCTGATATCAAATCTCCTCTTTCCATTGAAGTTTTAGTGCTAAAATGTTTAGGTCCCATATTTCTTTGTTATTATAGTTAAAAAGCATTCTTTTTCCTACTTCAGTAAATTTAAAAATATTTCTAAATATTTTTATCTCTACTACTAAGTATATAGGAGTAGATTTATAATTCAAAAATTAAATACTTTTCTAGTTTTCTTGATATTGGAAAATATCTTACATGCTAACAGTGAGCATCTCTTAAAATTATAGATACATTTCAAGAGAAATTTCAAGCTTCCATTTCATCATAATTTAATTAATATTGTGTCCTAATACTTCTTGTACTTTTTAATAACATATGTATCAATGCCATGGTTCTGTACTTTTGTACATCTGAAGTAATGTAATGTATCCATCATTTCTGAGTGAGCAGAGCCTTTGTTGTCATGTTCTTTTCATTGTGCTCAATATCACTGTTTGGGTGTATATTGGTCCTTTTCTAATTTCATTGTATGTAACGTCCATGAATTAGAACTTATTCACACATATGTCAGTAAGTAGACTAGCCTCTACTAAACACATAACTATAACTTAAAAATAATGTGGAGTATAAAAAATATATTGCTTTGCCAAATGCCTATTGAGATCCTACTTGTTCCAGCATTTTGAAAGAAATTGGGGTGATAAGAGTGAAATTTGAAACTTTCAGACAAATCAGTTTAGCAGATAAATACTCTCTGTGTATGCAAAAATATCTATGCATGATAAATATTAAATATAATACATGCATATATATAAAATATAGACGCATAATAATAAATGTATGATTATTGCATATTGATGCAAACTATCTGATATTCATTACTTCATGATATCCTCACAATCTTCCTATGAGGAGGATATATTTTAATCTAGATTTTTTTTATTTCTTTTTTTTTTTAATTGGGGGAAAACTACAAAGCATTTACAGTACAATGTTTACAGTCACAATTTGTAGTGAACTGATTTCCCAAAATATATTACCACTCAAGTTGATTTATCTTGTTACATTCAAAAATCTACTCTGTCAA
>CAUYRT010083660.1:0-14484 GCA_963574885.1 Lepilemur ruficaudatus | reverse complement strand
CCTATTGTTCCATCATCACATAAGCTCCACCTGCTGTCAAATCACAGCAGTATTACATTCTCATAGGAGCATGAATCCTCCTGTAAACTATGCATGTGAGAGATCTAGGTTGCACGCTCCTTATGAGACTCTAATGCCTAATGATCGGAGGTGGAGCTGAGGTGGTGATGCTAGTGCTGGGGAGTGGCTGCAGATACAGATTATCATTAGCAGAGATGTTTGACTGCACAGAGACCATAACAGATCAGTTGCTTGCAGACTCATATCAAAACTCTATCAGTGAGTGGCGAGTGACAGTTAAGCTACATCTGGTGGCAGGATATATAGTGGCAAGTGAGTTGATGTACTTTAATCATATAGCTGCATCTGGTGACAGGCTTTAAGTCAGAATCCCACACTTATTTTAGTCCATGCATGGCTCACCTATTATTTTATTGACCAATTCCATGCATGCCTCTTACCTGCACTATTAACTTGTGTCAGTCACAGTTATGGTAAGCCCACAAGCTAACCCTAGCAAAAATGAGTAAAAAACAAATGTCTCTGAAAAGCTTCTTTAAAAAGGGGGAAAGACCAAATGATGAGACAGCAGAAGACTTTAAGACTATCAACAAAATGAAGGCTGCATTTAAAAGAACATACCAAGAGTCCTACTTAAATTATTGGTTCATTGTAACAGGTGATTCACATTCTCGAAACCTACTTTTTATAATACGTGGCGACTGGCTATCCAATGAAGCCATGAAAGCTTTGAAACTGCTTCGCCACATGGAGACCACACCTTTGATCTCCATTAAAAGATAAGCCTTTGGAGTTTTACAAAAGAAAAAAATACCTGAACAGGAAAAACAGAAGCAATTATTGAAGGCCACTGCTTCATGAAATGCGTCTGCACTGAGAGCATCATTCTTATTGGCTAACCACATTGTTAAAGCTAAGAGGACCTTTACTACTGGTGAAGAGTTGATCCTGCCTACTGCTAAGGACACTTGCCACGAACTTTTCGGAGAGGCTGCACTTCAAAAGGTGTCATGTGTTCCTCTTTCGGCTAGCAGCATAGTAGATGAAATGACAAAATAGTAGAGGATATTGAGAGACAGCTGTTAGAAAGGATTAATGAGTCACCATGGTATGCAATCCAGATTGACAAGTCTGCCGATGTTGACAACAAGGCAACAGCGCTTGATTTTGTGCAATATATTTTTCAGGAGGATGTGCATGAGGATATGTTATATGGACTTTTGTTGCCCAGCAATATCACAGCTGCAGAACTATTCAAGTGTTTGAATGATTACATATCAGGGCAACTGAATTGGTCACTTTGTGTTGTTACATGCATAGATGACAGAATGGCTGCCATGACTGATGGCTTTCTGGTATCACTACTCAGGTGAAGGAAGGAGCTTCTGAATGTGAATCTACTATACACTGTGTCATCCATAGAGAAATATACTGGCTAGCTGAAAAATGTCACCTAAACGAAACAATGTTTTGCAGGATGTGATTAAAGTCATCAACCATGTTAAAGTACATGCCCTTAACTCACATCATCTCTGTGAGAAGATGGACACAGAGCAAACACATCTTCCCTTACACAGAGGTGAGATGGCTTTCTAAAGGCAGATCACTGGCCAGAGGTTTTGAGTTACAAGAGCCACTGCAGAAATTTCTTTTAGGAAAACAATCACCACTGCCAGCACATTTCAGTGACATAGAATGGGTTGTAAAACTTGCTTACTTGTGTGACATATTTAACCTGCTCGAGAACTCAATCTATCACTTTAGGGGAAAATGACAACTGTGTTCAGGTAGGCAGATAAAGTGGCTACATTCAAAGTCAAACTGGAATTATGGGGGTGACAAGTGAAACATTTGGCATGTTTTGACCATTAGTAGAGATTTAGAAAGAGACTGAGCCAGGGCCTTCTTTCCCCCAACTGGTGCATGATCACCTATCTCAGCTTTCAAAAGAGTTTGAGCATTACTTTCCAACCACAAAAGACCCCTGAACTAGGAAGAAATGGATCTGCAACTCATTTGTGAATAAGCCAGGTGAATCCACTTTGCCCATGCTATTAATAGAAGAGGATCACAAATGATGGTGGCCTTAAAAGTATATTTGAGACCACTTCAAATCTCCATACTTTCTGGATTAAAGTTGGGACTCCTGCTCTAAACAACTTCAGTTTATTAAATTTTTATTAAGATTTTAAAATAGATATTTGAAAAATTTTAAAGTGTTGATTGAATTCATTGATAATATTAATAACTAAATTATGAATTTAAAATGAAGATAAAATTAAAATAATAGATAATAACTTATAAGATAAAGTGGGAAAGTAATTAGAAACAAAATTTCCAAGGTTATTCTGAAGAAGGATAGAAATATTAATAAAGTTTAGATTTTATTGAGGTAGACATGTTAAAATTTTAAAGGCAGCCACTAAACAGAGAGAAATAGTAAATATAACTTGAGCTTATGCTAAGCACCAAATTGTAGATAATATACATACAGTAATACACACATATATATGCACACATATAACTACTTGTCATAAATAAATAGTCCAATATAAACGTGTTTTTTTCATATTGGATTTGCGGATCAGAATGTATTTACACACACACGTCCACACAAACATAAAGCATATGTATAACATATAACTAGAGTTAGCAAGTGGGAGAATAAAATCATGAAGATCATACATAGTGGACTTTATTTTCACTTTTAATGTTTTATTTCTAAAAAATAAATTTAAAAACTATGAAGCAAAGTATTAAGATTTAAAAGAACTAGTGTTGAACATATCCTTATTATCAATAATTACAGTCTTCTCTATATTTTTATGCTACAAAGAGACATTATGTATTACAATAAAAAATAAACTATGTTTCTGAAAAATTTTATTTGCAGAGTAAACATTACTATGATACCATGTACTTAAGAGTATGTAAACTAGTACAGCCTCTGTGGAAAGCAATATAGAGATACCTCAAAGAGATACAAGTAGATCTACCATTTGATCCAGCAATCCCATTACTGGGCATCTACCCAAAAGAACAAAAGACATTCTATAAAAAAGACATCTGCACTTGAATAAGTTTTTAGCAGCACAATTTACAATTGCAAAGATGTGGAAACAACCCAAGTGCCCATCAATACATGAGTGGATTAACATAATGTGGTATATGTATATCATGGAGCACTGCTCAGACATAAAAATAAATGGTGAACTAATACCTCTTCTATTAACCTGGATGGAACTGGAGATATTCACTTTTAAGATTTATTTTAATTTTTTTTTTAGCAATGAAGTACTTTTTAACTAAGGTATATACATTGTTCTTTTAGACATTATGCTATCACACACTTAATAGACTACAGTGTAGTGTAAACATAACTTTTTTTAAGTGTACAATTAAATGATTATTAGTAAATTTACCAAGTTGTACATCTATTCACATAAATCACTTTTAGAGGATCTCCTTCCCCCTATTGAGACCCCTAATTCCCATCCCCAGCTACATTTCAAGCATGCCCCTCCCCTCCACAGTGCTCACCACATCCCTCAGATGTGTAGCCCCCAACCCCCAAATCCCTGGTGAACATCACCACCATTTGAGCACCATAGTGTTAATTAGTCAGTACCAATTTGATGGCCAGTACATGTGGGGCCCATTCTTCCTGTCTTGTGTCACCTCACTTCGAATAATAGGCTTAAGCTTAATCCACTTTCCTGACTTCTTAATCGTATTTCACTTAGGAACATGGTTACATATATTAGTTATCTATAGGTAGTGGAAAATGATTAAATATACCATTTTCTAATTCACTGAAGACTGCTTTTAAACAAAACCAATGCTTAAATGTTGTCGTCTGTGAAGAGCTGTTACCTCACCCCTCCCTTCCCAAGTCATCTTTCTCCTCTGACTTTACTGTTTGGGGAGCATGCTGATGATCTTTCCTTGCTGTTAATAACTTGCAATCTTAAACAGGTGACATTCCAAGCCTGCAGCATATCTGAGGCCAGATACCTTTATGATCAGTTGGCCACTATCTGCCCAATTGTCGTAAGTAGAAATTACATCATATTTTAAATACTTCTTTCTATGAAATAAGACTACATGTGCAGAATTTGCTGACAGTATGCTATTTAAATCACATCAATTAAGACTTCATTCAGAAAAGGATATATGTCATCTGCAGATTTAGAGATAATGAGCTAAGAGTCTAAGCTGTAGAAGTTTACTGTTGCTAGTAAAACGTGTGTTAAGTGTCAAGTTTGAGTGTAGCCATTTTCTCTCTCTCATTCTTCATGGGAAAGGATTTGGGTTGTTTCCACATTATAGAGAGGATGATTTGAATGAATCAAATCTAAGGATTTGGGTTGTCTCTGATGTGTTTCACTATAAGAAAGCAAGCACAGGTTCATAGGGTAGATGTCTGCATGGGTTGCATAAACTGATTCTTTTTGACCAGAAAAATAACTGTGTGGAGCTTTTTTCAGCATATAACTGACATTGAATCTGCAGGAACTGACTTTTGTTTGTTTTTAGATGGCTTTGAGTGCTGCGTCTCCTTTTTACCGAGGCTATGTGTCAGACATTGATTGTCGCTGGGGAGTGATTTCTGCATCTGTAGACGACAGAACTCGGGAGGAGAGAGGACTGGAGGTGGGAATGATTTTTCCTTAATAGCCCTTTTAAATCAAGCAGGTAAAATGCAGTTATTGTAACTACTTGCAATTTTGAAGTTCACCTTAAATTTTTACCTTAAGTAGGTTAGTCACATATGAGAAGAAATACTATCATAGACCTGTTTGTGTTTCTGGTCTTTGACTTCATAGGGTTTGTTTTGGGGTGAATATGTGAGGAAAGTGATTTGGTTTGGGTGGGGAGTTAATTTTTATCATATGTTGTTATGTATTTGTTTTAGCTTCTTTTAAAGTTAGTGCCATTTTTCTGTTTTGAAAGTCAGCACTGATGGCTGTTTTTACCAAAAGGCATTTGGTACTACATGAGTGCTTTGTATATAATGCTTTCTGCTGTGGAAGGTATAATTTTTTGTAAAAGATTCTTTTTCCATATGAAGGGTTAGGCTTTGCTTAATAAGAGTAGGTTAGCACTTCTTGTTTGCATGTTGAACTGGAACCCACCCTACATTCTCCACCTAGGGGTGTGCATCAGAACCACCCGTGAAGATCTTTAGAAATAGACACTCAGGCTTCATCCTAGACCTGATAAATAAGAATCTCTAGGATTGGGTCTGGGACATAGGTGTTTTTAAAGAACCCCCCTCTCCCAAGTGATTGTGAAGTCTCAACCTGAACTGTACTACTACTGCTCTGATCTTTATGTGATTATTCATAAATTGTTGAACATACTTTCTGAGTAGAAATAAACTTTAGAGGATCATTTTGGTTTTATATTATAGAGGTTTTTTTTGCTTTCAACCTTGCATTTTCCTAGCTTAGTAAGAATGAGAATGATCTGCTTTAAATGGAAAAAAAATTATATTTTAATAAGAAAAGAATACTTAAATTGCCTTCAGATTTTTTAAAATACAGTTTTCCCTAATAATCGTTTTTAGGGTTCACTAACTTCTTTTCAGTAGCTTTCAGTGAGGTTTTTATATTATTGTATATAAAAATATGTAGCATTTTAATATAATTAGTTGGGGTGTTAGTTCATTTCCAGATCATTTTATATGGTGTTTATTCATATTTTTTGAATTTTAGCCACTGAAGAACAATAACTACAGGATTAGCAAATCCCGATACGACTCAATAGACAGCTACTTATCTAAGTGTGGAGAGAAATACAATGACATCGACTTGACGATAGATAAAGAAATATACGAACAGCTGTTGCAGGAAGGTGAGTTTCCATTCCATTTCCCTAGGTTTGATTTAGTACCTCTTTAGTTCTTCAAAGCTCTTTTAAACTTTTTTGCTGACTCCTGGTCTGGTTTCTATTTTTAGTGTGAAGTCTCTAACTTTTATTATGAGGCTGCTTGTTCCTAAAGTTTCAAGTTCCAAATACTTGTGAGATCTTCTTGACTTTTAGCCAAAGGAGCTTACTTTGGAGGTCTGTACCTAGGTCCACACCAGTGCCCCAGCAGGCATTGTGTAAGTAGTGAATGAAACTCTGACACTTTCCCAGTGTCCATAGGACAAAATCCTGGGCGAGGCGAAGATGCTAAACAAACCAGCTATTTCCTAAGTCTCTAGACACCCTTTCTTCAAACTTCCTGAGCTATCCTGTCGTCTTTCTAGACTTAGAGAAAGTGGTCTCTCCTGCTGTGCAGTGAGTGCCCGTGTGATCTGTCTTTGCAGGCCTTGACCATCTCCTGGCCCAGCATGTGGCTCACCTCTTTATCAGAGACCCACTGACTCTGTTTGAAGAAAAAATACACCTGGATGATGCCAATGAGTCTGACCATTTTGAGGTATCTCCTCTGTTTTGAATGCATTTCATTCCATGAGCCCAGATGGAGGCAGTTTTCTGTACCTGTGAGGAATTGGCAACAGTAGAACTCTCATAGGCCTTTCATTACCCACTGTAGTAAAAAACAAAGAAAAATAAAAATTGGTTTAAAGTATTCTTATTTTATGATTCTTACTAGTTATCTGTCTGATTCTAAGTTTTTTGTTCAGTATTTTCTCTTGTTTGCCTAGTGGTAAAAAATTCAAATATCTGCTGCACAAAAAATAACATGATCAGTTTCTTCAGTGGCACATCACGTAATGTTAAATGTAGATATTTACATGTATGCCTTTCTAAATACAATCTATAGCACCTTCCTTCCCCACCACACTCTCAAAAGAGATAACAAATCCTCCCAGGATTCCCATTAGGCTTCCCAGCATGGCCAGGGCCATCTCTCAATATCTTAAGAAACAGCTGCCCTTCTCAGGCTCTGGGGTCACTGAAGCAGCGGCATGCCCAGGACCCAAGGCGGGAGGACAGAGGAGAGGAGACGGAAGTGTCCAGTGATGCTTAGAATGGCAGCCTGGCTGCCAGAACTTGCAGAGTGGGAACAAGGGTGGGCCGTGTGGCTGCCCAGTCGTGGGGGTAGACAGCAGGAGTGGGATGAGGCGTGCCAGGGGTAGGACGTCTGACTTTTGGTGAACACTTGTTTTATTTCCTTAGAAGATCATGCTCCAAGAAAGTTTTATTATACCTTTCTGTGTTTGTAAATTAAAGAGTGTTTGGCATGGACAGTAAACAGTCTTCTTCCCTAATGAAATAGCAAGTCATCTTAATATTTTCCTGGATATGTGGAAACTTTGGTTTATTCTTTTTTATTATAGAATATTCAGTCCACAAATTGGCAGACAATGAGATTTAAGCCCCCTCCTCCAAACTCGGATATTGGGTGGAGAGTCGAATTCCGACCCATGGAGGTAAGACCTGGGCGTCCGCAGGAACTGGCTCAGAAGCACTCTTCCTCTGGCTGTTCATCACCCTCCAACGCTCCTATCAGAAGCCTCTTAAATTTGTTATATGGCAATAAAAATTCAGCATGTGCTCATTAAAAGCAAGTCCAAAAGCTAAGGCAGGTTGATTTCTGAGAATAGACGTGGGCAGAAGGCTGGCCCAGATGGGAATTAGGAGAGGGTTTGGGAATGACGTGATTCAAGGAGGGGCCTGGGCCAGGGAAGAGCATGTTTGTGTCGTTGGTCCATAACTTCTCTGGGCTTCTGCTTGTCTAGGTTCAGTTAACAGACTTTGAGAACTCTGCCTATGTGGTGTTTGTGGTTCTGCTCACCAGAGTGATCCTTTCGTACAAACTGGATTTTCTCATTCCGCTGTCAAAGGTAAGGATGTGTTTCGTTATGGTGATGGGTATAGATATGTATAGATACAGTCATTTGTGTTTGTATCTCGTATTTGAAATCTGACTTCCTTTAGAATTGTTTACCCTTTACGATAAAATGCTTCTCCCTCCACTCTTATTCTTTCTTTCCTTCTAAACATAAGCTTTATTTCTAAAGGATTTCCATTGAAGGTGATGATGGCTAGAAGTAGTCCCACAAATTGATTTCATCCACCCAAAAATCTCATTTTGATTACAATATTAAAATTAGGATAGGAGTGTAAAGTGTAACTTCTGGGCTGCAGGGAAAGATCTCAATAAAACCAAACTTGAGATGTTTATGAAGAACGTAGATGGCATTGGACTGCCAGAAAAACAAATCGGAGTTAATCAGCCCCAGCTCAACAAAGACGGAAAAGGAGCTTTCTGGGAGAAGTTTCGCAGCAGAGCCTTAGAGCAACTGTAGGCGATGAGGCAGGAAAGCCAAGGAAGGTGGGGGCCTTTGGTTCCCACAGTCCTCTCAGCAGAGAGTGACTGGGAAAGCTACTGAGCAGAGTGAGGGCTGAGGGTGTCACGGCCAGAGAGAGGAGAAGTGGAGCGGCTCTGTCACGCAAACATGGAAGCAAGAATAAAACTACTTAGCCCCAGCATCTGTCCCCAGGATACCTTGCTCTCTGTTCCCTCCACAAGGAGTTTGCCAGCCTGTGCCTGTCCCCCCAACGCCCCCTGAAGGAACTCTGCCTGTCAGCCTGTGCCTGCCCACTTATCACCACCCAGACTGAAGGTGACCCACAGAATTCTGTGTGCCCACATTGCCTTTATGGGTACCTGCTGGGGAGACCAGATCCATCTAAGGGAGAAGTCCATGTAAACTACCAATCAAGGCCTTTGTTTATAAATGAAAATAGATGTCTGAAAGTCAATAGAAAATTGAGAACAATTAACAGCCTTAAAGAGAAGGGCCCAGCTGGTCTTGCGGAGTATACTGTTCTCAGTGAAATACAGTTGATTCAAGAAACTGGAAAGTATTCTTAAATTCTAGATAAGGGTCACATCCATAAAATAAAGAAGCATTATGGACCAAAGAACATTTTGAGAAGTTCTTAAAAAAATGGTAGCTGTACCTTTAAAACTCAAGTGTACTGAGTATACTCACCAGTAGAGCAGATGTTGAAGATCCAAGTTAGTGATTTAGGAGACCAAATTAAGATTCATCCCAGCAGGATGGTAAAGAAATGGAAATTATGGAAAAGACTGAAGCATGGAGGATTGCTCTGGAAAGTTCAACATTTGTGTAATAATTTAGAAGAAAAGAATAAACTCTGTATAGGGGAGACATGAAAGAAATAATAGGATTTTCCTTAATGTAAGAGTCTATTAAGGATGAGACAGAAATGTTTAAAGAAAAATCTAGACATTTCTGAATCTCAGAGAACCAACTGTCAGGACAGGAGAGGAAATTAGGATACCTTCAAAGGGTAGAAAAGTCAGCTGATACTTGCTTTTCATTTACAACATTAAGTACTAGAAAACAGATGGAAAGAAGCCTTCAGAATCCTGAAAGGTAAAGAATTAGGACCACAGAATTCTTTCCCAGTCAGATTAGTCCTTAAATTCCAAGTGATTTTAACAAAACTTAATAGATCAAGTTAAGTCTAAAAGTATGCTGGAAGTCTTTTCTAGTGTGTTAGTCTAGACTGTTTGGGCTGCTATAACAAAAATACCACGAACTGGGTGGTTCATAAGTGACAGAAATGTATTGCTCACACGTGTGAAGGCTAGGAAGTCCAACATCGAGGCATTGGCGGATTCAGCATCTGGTTGAGAGTTCACTCTCTGGTTCACATTTGGTGCTTTGTCCTGCATCCTCACGTGGTGGAACGGGCTAGCTAGCACTCTGACGTCTCTTTTATCAGAGCACTAATGCCATTCATGAGGGTAGAGCCTTCATGATCTAATCACCTCCCAAAGGCCCCACCTTCTAATACTGTCCCAATGGGGATTAAGTTTCAATGTGTAAATTTTGGGGGGCAGGGGACACAAACATCAGAGCATAACACCTAGCAAGGGGATAGTAGGAGGAGATGAGTGGTACATACATACTTTTCGATACTTGACATTTACAGAGTGATAATTTCAAAACTACCTGTTTTGAAAGTAAGATAAATTACTAATAGTATAGAAATATGATTTATTACTTCTGAACTGCTGGCTAAAAGGGTTGGAAAATGAACAAAGAAAACTTTTCAGTGCCTCAGAATTGGATGTGGAGCCAGGGGAATGGTAAGGTGGTATAGCCCACAGGACATAAAATGGTAACAATAAAATGAGAACAAATTTGAATGGACTAAACTGTCCTACGAAAGGGCTAAACAGATAATACAGAATAACAACATTACTTTTATAAATTGTTTGCAAAAGACATACCTAAAATAAGGACAAATGCTGACAGTAAAGAGCTACATAATGATTTTTTTTTTCTTTGAGACAGGGTCTTACTCTGTCACCCAAGCTAGAGTGCAGTGGTGTTATGATAGGTCACTGTAACCATAAACTCTTGGGCTCAAGTGATCCTCCTGCCTCAGCCTCCCACATAGCCGGGACTACTGACAACATGCCACCATGCCTGTCTAATTTTTTAAAATTTTTTATAGAGACAGAGTCTCAATATGTTGCCCAGGCTGGTCTTGAATTTCTTGGCCTCAAGCAATCTTCCTGCCTCAATGTCCCAAAGTGCTGGGCTTCTACAGGTGTGAGCTCAGTCCACAGTGACCTTTTAAAGGGCTAATAGGAATGACAAAGTGTTAATAATATCAGAGAAAGTAAAATATGAAGTAGAAAGCATTAAGTGGGATAGGGAAAGCAATTTTATGTATTCTTCCAAGATGATGTTAAAGCCACAGTCCTTTTTGTACCATAAAGTATAGCAACACTTCTTAGAATCATGAGAACAAGTTAAGGTGATGGGTAAAATATGGCTTCAGTTGTGAAAGCTAAATACATAAATCCCTGGAACTGCTTACTAGCCTTTTAACCTGGACAGGTTACTCCCCTTCTCAGTGCCTCAGTTTCCACATGCAGATGGGAGTAGGTGGGCTGCATGAGCCTGGATGAGATTAACGGAGGCAAACCCCACTTAGCAGAGCACCTTGCGTGGTACTCAGGAACCGACAGGTGTATCATCAAAGGAGGAGAAAGGCCATGGGGAACTAAATGATACGGTTGATAAGTGAGTGTGTGTAGCCTGTATTACATATCTCATGCCACAGCGTTTTTCAGATGCCCTGAGGAAGATTTACAAAAATTAAGGGAAAACTTCTCAAAGGTAGACACACAGAATGCATTCCCACCCAAATTCAACAGAAAGGTACTTTAGAGAAATTTAACTATTGGAAATTTAAAATGTCTTTCCCAGTAGGGTTTAGATGAATTAAAATTAGAATTACAGATTGTACAGGAGAGTGAATGGCAGCAGGATGCTGGCGAAATAGTCTCAAAGAAAAAATCATAGCTTTAAATGTCTTAACAAGATTGAAAATAAACAGACGTAAGCAGTTAGGAATCTAAAGAGTGATCATAAAATATACTTTTAAAAAGAAATTCATAAAAACAGAAATTAAAACCAGTAGTCCTTATGAACTGTTCTTAAGAATAAGAAAAAAACAAATAATATTAGAAATGAAAAAAAGAGATGTTCATGGCCATGGTGGAATTTTAGACTATTATTTAATATTTGAATGTGCTCCTACAAGTGTTGAGACTTCAGAAGGTCCTATATGTCTTTTAAAAAAATGAAGCAATAACAACAGGACTCCCCCATAATGAGTGTGGGAGGAGGCGCTAAGTGTTAAGTATGAAATGACCCATTTCCTTAAGTACCAAGTTTGACAGTTGATATCTCTGACATTTCACTTTGACACTTATTTTATTTTTGTGAAGGTACCTCCTCAGTCTTTCACATGCATTTTTTGGCTTGTGATTATCTTTCAAAATTTTTAGAGCAATTTTTGTGAAACCATGGATAAGTCAAAAATTCATGTCATTTTCGACTATGCGTTCCATGCTTGGAACCAATGCAGCACAGACAGCTTGAAATATAGCCAAGTGTTTGAGAAGGAAGTGGCTAATGAACACACAGTAGTACATCAATAGTTTGAGAAGTTCCGTTCTGGTGATTTTAATCTTGAAAATGAGCCACATGGATGACCTGAGACCAAGGGAGGATAATGATGAGCTGAAAGCTATAGTGGAAGTGAATCCATCTCAACCTACATGTGAATTAGCAACAAGGTTTGATGTTACTATTCCAACAATATTGGCCCATTTGAAACAAATGGACAAAGTAAAGAAGCTGGATAGATGGGTTCCACGTGAATTAAATGAGTGTCAGAAGAAAAATCATCTTGAAGCTTGCCTTTCTTTGCTGTCACAACTTAAAGGCAAACATTTCTACACGGTATTGTTATTTGCGATGAGAAATGGGTCCTTTTTGACAATTGTAGCTGTTCAGCACAATGGTTGGATAAGATAAAATGTTGAAACACAGTCCAGAACTGATTATTCATCAAAAAAGCAAATGGTGTCTGTTTCGTGGTCCAGTGCTGGTATTATCCACTACAGTTCATGAAACCTGGTCAGTCAACTACAGCAAATTTCTACTGCAACCAGTTGGACAAAATGATGAGGATGCTTGTGATTAAGAGCTGAGATTGGTCAACAGAGTCAGGCCAATCCTCTTGTAAAACAGTGCTGCTCAAACTACAGAAGCTGGACTTGGAAACTCTCAGTCATCCACCACGTTCACCAGACCTTGCACCAACTGACTACCACTTCTTTCAGGTTTTGGACCCCTTCTTGCAAGAAAAAATATTCAATTCTCAACAAGCTGTGGAAAATGCCTTTCTTGATTTCATGGCCACTTGCTCTCCAGACTTTTTTGCTGTCGGCATAACCAAACTACCATTAAGATAGCAAAACTATGTCTATAGTTTAGGCACGTATTTTGACTAATTGTACTCCTTGTTTGAGATATAATCTACACTTTTGATTTAAAATCGGACATTTTGTATTTAATGACTAATAAGACTTAGTATCATCTATATATAAATGCTAAAATATATAATACAATATATAATATAAAATACATAATATAATGTATAAAATACTAAAATAACATATAAATAAATATATAAATTTATATATAAATTAGTATTTATAAATACTAAAATAATATAAATAATAATATACTAAAATAACATACTAAAATAGTATTTTATATATTGAGATTCCCCATAAGATTTCATTATAAAAAATAAGGGATTGCTACTAAAGTTTAAAAGTTTTACTTTGAAGGTCTTAAAAAGTCATTGGAGAAACGTAGAGTTCACAGACAAAGCAGTTCATGAATGAGGCACCACTGCCAGAGCCGCCAGGTGGGCGAGCAGCAGTGACCCTCTGCCCTTGGAGGGCTGTCACCTTATTCCAGATCCCACAGCCTGCTGACTCTTCTTCCCTTTCCTCACCAAAGTGAAGAGGCAAAACGCCAGTGGCGGGAAGGGGAGAAAACTGAACTTAGCAGTCAGGAGAATGGAATCTAGGCCTGCCCCACCTTCGTTGCCCTGAGAACTCTGGTGAGCGCTGTGCTGTGTGAAAAACTGGCCACCTGCCCTCCCAACGCTGTAGGCTCATTGCAAGGTTGAGTCACAAAGGTGCTTTGAATTGCAGATATTTTACATGAACATAAGTTTGGGTTGGTTTTTTAAGGTGAGCTTCTCTTAAAATTCTTCGATTGGTATTAAAAAGCACATACCAATCTGTGGTTGAGTGACGCAGGCCCCGCACAGTCTATTCTTCCAAGCAGAAAGCATTGAAGGGAAAGCAGAATTCATAAGGGAATGAGTTCTCATTGCAGAAGCAAGGAAAGCACTACGATTTCTGTGTTTGATGGAGAATGTTTTTGGACTTAGTCATGATTCTTTTTCTCCCTTAGGTTGACGATAACATGAAAGAAGCACAGAAACGAGATGCTGTCTTGCGGGGAATGTTTTACTTCAGGAAAGACATTTGCAAAGGTATTACATTCTTTTAGATTTTTTTGGATCAGCTTATGCTGCAACAAGCCACTAAAGCTCCTCTGCCTTTTGCTCCAGCAGGTGGCAATGCTGTGGTGGACGGGTGTGGCAAGGTGCAGAACAGCACGGAGCCCACTGTGGAAGAGTACACCCTCATGAGCATAGACACCATCATCAACGGCAAGGTAGGGGCCCCGTACGGTACGTCTCGCTCTGCCTGCCACCTGGCAAGGAGCTCACAATGTGTCTTGCCTCTTGCAGGAAGGTGTGTTTCCCGGACTGATCCCAATTTTGAACTCTTACCTCGAAAACATGGAAGTCGATGTGGACACCAGATGTAGCATTCTGAACTACCTAAAGCTGATTAAGAAGAGAGCATCTGGTATGGCAGCCTTTTCTTTACTTAATATCATAATGTGGGCAGAACCACACAATCTTTTTTTTTTTTTTTCTTTCATTACTTTATTTTTTATTTTTTTAATTTATAATATGACATATATTTGAAAAATTGTTAATATTTAAACATGATACTACAATTGATTTTTCTATCACAGATTACAAATCAGTTGATACATTATAGCTATAACATAGATT
>CAUYRT010083656.1:0-11719 GCA_963574885.1 Lepilemur ruficaudatus | reverse complement strand
ACAGATAGCTATTATTGATTTTTCATATAGCTTAGCTTTGATAAAAAGTAACTCATTTTGACAAGGATCATTTCCACAAACATTTTTTTTGAAACAGTCTTGCTCTGCTGCCCAGGCCAGAGTGCAGAGGTGCAATCATAGTTCACTGTTGCCTCGCACTGCTGGGCTCAAGTGATCCTCCTCCTCACCCTTCTGAGTAACTAGGACTGTAGGTGCATAGCCATCACCTATTTTTTATTTTTCTTTCTTTCTTTCTTTTTTTTTTTGGTGGAGATGGGGTCTTAGTATGACACCCAGACTCATTTCCACAAAATCTTAAAATGAAAAGTCCATGTGTGACCAGGTCATAATTATCTGAAATAATGACCAGGATAATCCAGACAAATAGATAAACACAAAACGAAAGCATTTTTACTTTCTTAAAAAAAAGTCAGACTCCCATCTTTCCTAGAAGTCAGAGTAAGAACTAAATAATTGGATTTAAATGCCCGGTCCTGGTAGGTGGGCTTCAGTGAGAAGTTACCTCCAGTGTTCTTTTTCTCTCCCAACTCTGGTTGCAGCAAAAGAACAAAGATGAAGAGGATTAGGCCTTGGAGAATATGAGCGACAGAGGAGTGTATCTTAGTCCGTTTGTATTGTTATAACAAAATACCTGAGACTGGGTAATTTAGAAATAATAAATATTTATTTCACAGTTCTGGAGGCTAGGAAGTTCAAGATCAAGGTGCTGGCAAGTTCAGTGTCTGGTGAGGACCCCGTCTCTGCTCCTAAGATGGCACCTTGAATGCTGTGTCCTCACATAGCAGAAGGGATGAAAGGGCAAAAAGGTGGATGCTGTGTGTAGCCTCTTTCACAAGGGCCTTAGGTCCTCTAAAGGACAAGTGCAGTATATAAGGGGCTGTGGGGAATCTAGTCCAGCCTGAGCACGGCTCTCAGGAAGAGATATTTGAGATAAGGCCCAAGGGATGATTATGAATCAAACAGATAAAACGGGCGGTGAGGTGGGGAGAATGGCCAAGACAGAGGGAAGAGCTTGTGCAAGGTTGGAGGTGAGAAGAAGCAGGGTAGGTGGTTGAGGGAGCCACGGATTGGAGCACAGGGAGCAGGGAATGTAATAAAACTGGAGAGGTGTGGATGGCCAGAGTGAGGCCAGGAGCTGTAGGCTGAGTTGGGTAGGTGATTTTGTCTTTAGCCTATGAGTCAGGGGGACCCCAGAGATTATTAACAGAGGAATGCTGTGGTGGGTTTGGGAGGAGGAGGCTTTAAGTTCATATGGTCATGCTGCATTCTAGAACCAAATTAAAATGATTTTGGATACCAGTTGCTTCAGAAAATTTATATCTTTACTCTTCCCATGGGTGTTATTCTTTCAGAATCATCAGTATACTGGGAACCTGTTTAAAATATTCTTAAAACTCTTTTCACTTTTACAAATGAAATAATATTGCTCATTTAGAGATATCATTGACTTCTTCACTATACATTGTAGCTTTTAAAAATGCACTAATTAATCGGGGCGTGGTGACGCATCTGTATCCCAGCTACTTGGGAGGCTGAGGTGGACAGATCCCTCAAGCCCTGGATTTCAAGTCCAGCCTAGGCAAAATAGTGAGACCCCATCTCTAAAAAAAAAAAAAAAAAAAAAAAAATGCACTAATTAATCTCCTGGCCATTACTTTCTCTTTTAAAATTAAATTTCTTGCTCGTGCAGCCCTAGCCTGACACCTTGATTGCAGCCTTGCGAGAGATCCTGATCCAAAGGCATCCAGTTAAGCTATGTCCAGATTCCTGAGCCATAGAAACTTCAAGACAATCAACGTTCATTGTTTTAAACTGCTAGAAGTCAAGCAATCCATCAACCATTCAATCAGGAAATAACAGATAACAAGCATACCAACGTGAAATACACCAAAGGTGGATACACGGTAAGACCTTGGTCACAAATACTCCAAATCTGCAATGACTTGAAAGCTGGCCATTTTAAATATACTTTCACACTGCTAACAACATAGGCAGTTGAGGTTTCTAAAAAAAATTTTTCTTGCCAGTTTCTATAATCCCAGCCCTCTAAATAGCCAGTCCCGACATGTAAAATGTGCTTTTATTGTCATATCTCACTTCAGCCTCATGAAGTCTGAGTCAGATCACAAAAAGTAGTGGTTGGCCCTCTTTGATACATTTTTCCCTTATTTATGAGAAACAATTTTAAAGATTTTTTTTATTTGTCATTTCTTATTAAGAAAAGGTGAGAGAGAGAGAGAGAGTTGGTAAACCATCTGCTACAATCTATTGTTAGAATATGTACTATGTTTAGGTTCTAGATTTGCTTAGGTAATATATTTCCTTGTGAGTCCATTTTCTTATCGCCTATGAGTCTACATGCAAGATTTTTAAAAAAACACTTTAGGCAATTTGGTAAGAAATGTGGGTAGGAGAACTCATTCATTCACTGAACAAATACATTTTGAGTCCTGCTACGTGGCTCCTTCTGCATAGTATTGGCTTGGGAAGCACTCTCTCCCTCTAAAGCATGCAGGCATTGGATGCTCTTCTAGGCAACAGAAAACTGGACCACAAAACAAACATGCAGTGATTGAGGGGCCAAGAATGAGCACTAAATGGGGGGAAAGACCATGGAAAACTAAGAAGGAAGTTAGGAAAAGAGGCTGAATTTGGCAAAATAAGATGGCAGAAATGCCATAAAATTAATTATCCACAGTATCCTAGAACTAGATGACAGCAAACATTATAAAGTCTTAAATTTTTACAATGAAAGGTGAAATTAATTTACCCACTACGTTAAAGACCTAATTATGGCTAAGCAAAGCTAAACAAAGAACTTCAAATGTTTACTTTACTCAAGCACACCATGAATCTCCTGTATTTAGCTATGTGCTTTTTAAAAGATGATTTCCCATATATGAAAAAAAGGGAGAGTAGTTTTTTTAAAAAATTTTTTTCTTTCAACTTGATGACTTTTAAAACCCTCTTAGATCTTTAATGAGGTTGTTTACTCAAAGGTAGCACTACCTAAGCAGATTGGGGTATGTCTTCAGGGGTACAGTAGCCTGGACGTGGGTTGACTTTAACATACTGAAGCTGTGTGATGCCACTTGCTATAGACTGAATGCTTATGTCCCCCTTCAATTCACATCTTGAAATCCTAACCCTTAAGGTGATGGTATTAGGAGGTTGGGCCTCTGGGACGAGGGGGATCAGCACCATTAGAAAAGAGACCCTCGAGAGCTCCCTTGCCCCTTCTGCCATGTGAGGTTACAGTAAGAAGACGGCTGTCTATGAACCAGGAAGTGGGACCTGATCAGACACTGAACCTGGTAGTGCCTTGGCCTTGGACTTGTCAGCCTCCAGATATGTAAGAAATAAATTTCTGTTGTTTATAAGCCACGCTGTCCTGTTATAGCAGCCTGAACTATGACAATACCCTTGGGTGCATGGGGAAAACTAGGAGCTTTTAAAGGAGTTCATCATCATGGTGATTGTGCTTTTCAGGAGGTCCCAGTAGAAGACAAAGCAGTAGAAATTCCTTGTAAGACGTGGGGGATGTGGTAAAGGTCAGCATTGTTACCTTCAGGAATGGATTATCAAGTCTGAGGAAAGGCTTTCTCTGAGCTATTGTTTTAAAAACATGTTAAAGTCTCCTTTAGGAAGCACCAGTGTAGTAGCACCTTCAAACATGCCTAATGTATTTGGTTTATCAGAGTTTCTCTAGCTATTAAACAATTTATAGTTTCATAGGATTATTTGCAGTTTAGAAAGGGCTTTTATTGCCCTTACATAAAGCAGAGTATGGATTTTGGAACAAGACCTTGATTCAAACCCTGACTCCTATACTTACTGGCTATGTAAGCCTCCTCACTTGTAAAATGGAGATAAGAATCCCTATGGCTTTGGGTTGCTCTGAGAAATAGCAGTAATGCAAGTAAAGCACAAATTCCAGAGACTTGCATGTGGAGGAGGTACTTAGACAAGAAGATAGAATGTAACTGGAGAGAGCCTTTCCTCTCTCCCTTGCTTCCATTTATTTATTAAAAATAATTATTAGCATGCTGGAAATTGCACTCAAAATTGGATATTCCAAGGTGACCATGACAGTCATGGCCACTACCCTCAAGGATTATAATTCAGCTAAGTACATTCCACCAATATATATTTTAAGAAATATGTACCACCTATATTAAGTAGCTAAAGTGGAGTCCTAGAATACTAGTGGCTGCATGGGCCATAGAGATTTCCTAAATCAAATCACTCATCTTAAAGAAAAGGACCAAGCCTTTTCTTTAAGGGGTAACACTGAATTGCTATTAAATTGGTTTGTGAAGCCAAGTTGATGCCAATTCTACCCTAAGGTAGTGATCACCTCAAAGCCAAGTGAGGACACAAGGCTGGGTGTGAAGGCTAGTAGGAGGTCTCAGCCCTGCCCTTGCTTAGTTTTCCCAGGCCCTATTACTTCCTTGTTTAAGACTTTGTCCTGCAATTCTGTAGTTCAGATTCCCATCCAGCAACTGAAGTTTTGAATGCTTATTTATTACAAATATTACTGGGAACTGGCAACACCTGAAGTTCTTATTAGTGATGTACATCTTAGCATAGATGAAAGACCCAAAGTAGAGCTTTACTGAGTTGTGGGGAGGAAGAGGGAGGAGGATTATCAGAGTCTTTGGAACCAGAGGAGAGACTGAATTCTAAAGGGAATCCATTGAATGAATAGGGACACTGAGATAGTTGAATGTATTAGGGACTTGGATGTCCCCTAAGAGGTTGTTTCATAACTGAATGGAGAGTAACTGATTATTTCTTGTTTCTGAATGTTACTGCCCTTTGTCAATGGGTGTTGATTTTTCTCTCACTAGGTTCGGGTGCAGTGGGGAAGGAGATAATGTTTCATCTGCTCTCTCAGACTGAGAGGCAGAAGAGCTGGGATTTATGACTCATGTGATTCAGGGGCAGGACTTTTTTCTGGCCTGTATGGAGAAGAAAGTGAATAAATGTAGCAATTGAAAAAACACATGTGTTAACATGAACCCACGTGTATGAGTCACAAAATGAGAACACTGTTGAGGGGAACTTGCAGGAAAATAGCGACTGGGCCTGCTCAGGAAGCTTTTTGTTGTTTTTCCATCCTTGGGAACAGGAGTGGTAGGAAGTTAGGCAATTGCAATGAAAGATGAGAAGCAGGTGATTTCGTACAGTGGCATTTACCTTGGGAATATGGTAGATGTGATCCTGCAGTTCTCCCCTGCCTAAAAAACGGTACTCCAAATTATTGGATTTTCTCAGTAAGGAGTTTCCCTTTCTGAAAAGTAGCTATCCTGCTGGGGGAAAAAATTAGCAAATTTTGGTTTAAATTTACTTTCAGAACATCAGAATCAGAGGCTGAAAAGTCAGAAGGACCTGCAATTGATTTCGCGTTAACTCCTTCTCAACTCATTTTGGAATTCTACATCAATCACTCAGCTTTTTTTGTGTGTGCTTTATATTTGGAAGCTGAAAATCTGAGGAGTGATAAAAGTGCCCTGCATGTGCAGAGATGCCGTGCCTAAAAAGAGCCTGTTTCTGTACTCATGGCGGCTTTCTTTAGAAAGAGCTCAATATGACTTATGCAAGTATATGCCTTTCTTTAATTAAGTAATTCATTTATTAAAAAAATTAAGAACATAGTGATAGAGTGTGGAATATAGTATGGAATACAGTATGGAAAGGGGGATGAAAAGGACTAACTTTACAGTGAAGAAGACTGGCTGGCACTACCTCAGCCAGTCGATCAAGGTCAATGTCAATGGTGATTAATCTTGTTGATAGTACGTAGCCATGATATGATGTCATGAAAATGGCACTTTACTTCTGTGGCTTTCCTCCCAGTAACCAATATCCTCAGTTTAATCATGAGAAAAATATAAGACAAATTCCAATAGTGGGTCATCCTACAAGATACCTGAGTAGTACTTCCCCAAAACCCCCAAGGTCGTCAAAAACAAGCGAAGTGTGAAAAAAATGGTCACAGCCAAGAGGAGCCTAAGGAGACATGATGACTAACTGTAATGTGGTATCCCAGATGGAATCCTGGAACAGAAAGAGGACATTAGGTAAAAACTAAGGAAATCTGAGTAAAGTAAGGACTTTAGTTAATAATAGCATATCCTTATGGGCTCATTGATCTTAACAAATATGTGACACTAATGTAAGCTTTTAAAGAGGGGAATGGTGCAGGGTATATGGGAAGTCTCTGCACTATCTTTTGGATTTTTCTGTAAATCTAAAGCTGTTCTAAACAATAACGTCTATTTAAAAATTTCAAAAGGAAAAGAATAATTAGGAAGCTCTTGAAAGGTCCAGAGTTATTCTTATTCTAAACTACAGTGAACTTTGCTTATGCTATTCTTCCCACCTGGAAGACTTTTCCCAGTAACTCTCTACACAGATAAATAATCCCCTTGCATAAGAGACTGGCTTTTAAACATTTCTAAACACAGTAGAGAGGAACAGGTATATTTTACATGTTGTCCAGTGTACACACACATATACATAGTCATCTAACTGAAACAACCATCTTTCAAAATAATACTTGCAGTGCAGACAGATATTTTCTATTCTATTCAGTTTTATTATATTCAGGCTATTCTAGTCAATTCTACCCTATTCTATGTTATTCTCTTCTTTCATTAGAAAACATTGCAATTGTGAACCATTAATGCTACATTGATTTCTTAATCCATCATTGCAAACTGCAGTTGGAAAAACCCTACTTTAAAGTTTACCTCAAGTGCTAGCTTCTCCAAGATGTCTCTGCATTGTCAATGTGGCAGCCACCAGTCACACGTGGCAATTCAAACATCTGATGTTCAATAGCCACATGTGGCTAGTGACTACCATATTGGACAGCATAGATACACAATATTTTCATCATTACAAAAAATTTTATTGGACAGTACTGTGGACTCTCTCCGTTTCTTGCTTGAACTAATGAAATAGCCAACCAACTTCTCTCCTTTTTACCTTACAATCTTCCATGCTGCTTTTAGAATTAATTGTCTAAACTTACAGATTCATTTCTCTGCTCGAAAACCTTCGAAGGCTCTCCATTTCCTATGAAATGATACCTTTTGTTTAAGGACCTGCAAGGTTTGATTTCTCCACCTCTGTAGCTTCATCTCTCAACTCTCCCACTAAATGCCATTAATTCTAAAGCTTCCATGTTTTAGTTCGTGCTCTTTTCTTTTCTAGAACTTTTCTTATGCCCCTTCTCTGTCAGGCAAAATCCTGTTTACCTTTGAGACCTAGCTCCTACATCCTTCCTTCCATGAAACATTCTCAGAAGATCCCTCCTACCCTTGCAAAGGAAAAATACATTGCTTTCTTTTATGTTTGATCATTGTAACAACATTTTTAGCCATGCACAATCTGTTTCCTGTCAAAACTATTAGGTCTTTGAATATTGGGAATGTATAGCATCCATCTTTTTATCACCAGGGCCTGGCTGGTGATCTGGTCAGTTGGCTGATCAACTGACTGACTGAATTGTAAGGTTGTTGAGGACAAGAACCACACTTGGATTTATTTAATATTTCCACAGCACAATGCGGGGCCCATAAAAGGTGCTTATGAATTCTCATTGTCTGCTTTCAGGCACTGAGTTTTACACAGACTGTTTTCTGCAAATTCAGTACAACCTGTCTTTTTGAAGGACGGAAGGGAGCTGGTCCCTAAATTAAAAAAAAAATAAATGCTTTTTTACTTTCTCATAATGTTAAAAGTTCATGGAGTCTGTAGGGAATAAGAAACACTTATGAAGTGACTTTAAATCCCATTCAAATGGCTTTTACAAGTGCTTACACTAGATGAGTAATAATTTAAGATTGGTAGGTAAGAAAGCGGTTCAAATAGAAAAAAATCCAAGGCTGGGAACATCTAGACACTTGAAGGCTTGAATTCTGTTGAAGCTCCTTTCCTCTCTTTCTTTCTTTTTTTTTTGGGAGACAGAGTCTCACTCTGTTGCCCAGGTTAGAGTCCCGTGGCATCAGCCTAGCTCACAGCAACCTCAAACTCCTGGGCTCAAGCAATCCTCCTGCCTCAGCCTCCCGAGTAGCTGGGACTACAGACATGTGCCACCATGCCTGGATAATTTTTTCTATGCATTTTTAGTTGGCCAATTAATTTATTTCTATTTTTAGTAGAGACAGGGGTCTCCCTCTTGCTCAGGCTGGTCTTGAACTCCTGAGCTCAAATGATCCTCCCGCCTTGGCCTTCCAGAGTGCTAGGATTACAGGCATGAGCCACCACACCAGGCTCTTTCTTTTTCTTTCTTTCCTTCTTTCTTTCTTTCTTTCTTTCTTTCTTTCTTTCTTTCTTTCTTTCTTTCTTTCTTTCTTTCTTTCTTTCTTTCTTTCTTTCTTTCTCTCTCTTTCTTTCTTTTTCTTTTTCTTTTCTTTCTTACAAAGTCTCACTCTGTCACCTGGGCTAGAGTGCCCTGGCATCAGCCTCACTCACAGCAACCTCAAAGTCCTGGGCTCAAGCAATTTTTCTGCTTCAGCTTCCTGAGTAGCTGGGACTACAAGCACACACCACCACATTTGGCTAATTTTTCTATTTTTAGTAGAAATGGGATCTTGCTCTTGCTCCAACTCCTGACCTCAAGCAATCCTCCCGCCTTGGGCTCTCAGAGTGCCAGGATTACAGGCGTGAGCCACCATGCCCCGCCCTTTTCTTTCTTTATTTATTTTACTTTGTGTCCTTGGGCAAGTTCCAAAATCTTTCTGTAACAATTTCTACATGTATAAAATGAAGATAATTGACAATTGTCTCTAAGACTGTCTCAGTGATATAATAAGAAGTGGGCGGATGGGTTTTGGCTCTTAAGTAATAGTCATGGTAATTATAGTATCTGTTGTTTTACTTGTGGATTGGTACAACTTTAAGCCATGTACAAGATTTTATTAAATTATAGACTCAAAGAGTCTTTGTAGAATATCAACAATAGAGTGGTTTGTATATTTAATTGGAAAAAAAGCCCAGTCCTTATTTATGTTTGCTAACTGAAGTGCCTAGTGCATAAAAATAAATAAATAAATACATACATCAATGCATGTATGTAGTCATTACTGCAAACCACTACTTGAAAGGAATCGCCATCTCTAAACAAATTTTCAAATGTGTCTTGAGCAGGGCCACCATATTCCATTGTGTGGGCTGTGCACTGCACAATCTTATGTGATGTTTCTTGTCTTGGAGGCCTAGTCATAAGTTCTTATAAATGTGAGCACAATTTGATTCACAGAGATACAAAGGCACATGATTTCTTATTGCATCAGAGACATGAATGTGGTTTATGTTGGTAGAGTTAATGACAGAACATCATATTGTGTCTATGCAAGAAATTAGGCACAAGAGTTTATTGGCTTCCCACTTCCCAGATATTTTGCTCTAGGTTTTTTATGGGTGACTTCAATGTTTTCTGTGCCCCACAGAAAATTCCATCCTTGCTTAACACCTTTGCAATTTCCTTTCTACCTTAGAACACATCTCAGCCTTCCTTTGGCAACCAGTTCCTCATGTTGACAGTGAAGCAAATACTAGATATCAGACTAGAAGTGAGAATTTGGACTCCAAGTCTTTAGTGGGAGTTAAAAAACCAACTTAAAAGTTTGTGAGGAATCAAAGCCAGGAAAGAAAAAAATCAAGCAACAATTAGGGAACTTTTTCTACACATCCATGAATTAATTGGATAATTCTACAGACTCCCTAGATAGTAAGAAACAAGCAATTGTAAATCAAATCATGCTATTGCTTTTACGCAACTAAATTACTCTAATTAAATCTTATAATATGGTATTTAGGAGTGAGTTACTAAAATAATATACTAAAGGGAAAAGTCTTGGCAACAACTTAGCCAAATTCTTGTCGGTACAGTGCTATTTGATGTTACATACAAGAACAGAATGTTTTGTGGCTGTGTGAACCAATCTTACTGCTTCCATTTTTATTAACATTAACAAAGGCAGAATAATAGGAAACATGTATTTCCAGTCCAACTATTAACTGACGACATTGTGCAACATGGCTTTGAGTAACTGCAATTTCAAAGCAGTCCTTGTTTTTGGCACAATCTGACAGACTACAGAGGAATTTGTGAATGAAGAACTTCTGGCTGGAAAAGAAAATTTAGAATTTGACTTTAACAAAAAATTTCACAATAGAGGGAATACTAAATTCAGATTAGATCTATCTCAATATTGTGTGACTATGAAAAAGAAGACATAAATTTTGAAACTAAAAATGGTGTCAAGTACATTAATGCTGAGTAGATGTTGAGATAGGAAGAGAGATTTGTAATAGGGGGTAATACATCTTGTCTTGTTCCTGATGTCCTTTCATTTACTAACATAGAAACAGGCTAAGTATCCCTGTTTATTCCTGGCAATACTGGAAGGGAGAGTAGGGCTTCTGGGACAAGGTTTAGCTACAATGTCATTTCTTAGGATGAGCTTCTTTACTACTATTATATTAAAAAAGAAAAGAAAAGAGAAGAAAGAAACCTCATTATCCTATAAAGAAGGAAAGAGGAAAGTATAGCTTCTGGGTGGTTATTTCCTACTAAAAATATTGTTGCCAAGAGCTGCCAAGTTATTTTTAGAAGCAAATAGTGAACAGAACTAAAAATTTAACAATGGCCTTAAAGTCATTAAAAGTTATTTTTAAGAGTCATTAAATATACACTCATTGTACATTTATAGTAGCATTACACACAATAGTCAAAAGGTGGAAGCAATCCAAATGTCTATTGACAAATGAATGGATATAGAAAATGTGGTATATACATTCAGTGGAATATTATTCAGCCTTTGAAAAAGAGGAGATTCTGGCACACACTATAACATAGATGAACCTTATTGTTAAAGTGAAATAAGCCAGTCACGAAAAGATAAATACTATATGATTTCACTTACATGAGTCAAACCCATAGAAATAGAAAGTAGAATGGTGGTTACCAGGGGCTAAGAATCGGGGAGGGAATGCAGAGTTGTTTAATGGGTATAGACTTTCAATTTTGCAAGATGAGACAGTTCTAGAGATTGGTTGCACAGCAATGTAAATATATTTAACACTACTCAACTGTATACTTAAAAATGATTAAGATGCTAAATTGTATGTTATACATATTTAGCATGATTAAAAACTTTTAAAAAACTCAATGAATAACTATAAACATTATTAAGGACTGAAATTAAAAACTGAACTTTATAATAATCTGAACAATTTGAAGTTACTAAAAGTCATTGAGAGTCTCAAGTTGGAGTGGGGCATTGTTAATCCAGTAAAATTGCATGGATATACCATCCAAAGCTGAGTAAACAACTCCAAAAGTCTTTAAATAATGATGATGAGGTCCTAGTTGGAGTTCCCTTCTTCTTAGTTTTCAGCATTTAAGGGGAAAACTTGGAACTGTCAAACTTCAAAGAACCTCTGAGAGGACAGTTGACATGTATAGGTTTATTTATTTATTTTTTTTGAGACAGAGTCTCGCTCTGTTGCCTGGGCTAGAGTGAGTGTCGTGGCATCAGCTTAGCTCACAGCAACCTCAAACTCTTGGGCTCAAGCAATCCTTCTGCCTCAGCCTCCCAAGTGGCTGGGACTACAGGCATGCGCCACCATGCCCGGCTAATTTTTTCTATATATTTTTAGTTGGCCAATTAATTTCTTTCTA
>CAUYRT010083649.1:0-22983 GCA_963574885.1 Lepilemur ruficaudatus | reverse complement strand
ATAGAATGTCTTATGCTCTTTTGGGTAGATGCCTAATAATGCTATTGCTGGATCAAATGGTATTTCTATTTTTAGCTCTTTGAGGAATCTCCAAATTCTTTTCCACAGAGGTTGCACTAATTTGCAGTGTAAAGTGTTCCTGTTTCTCCACATCTTCACCAGCATTTGTTGTTTTGGGACTTTTTGATAGAGGCCAATCTCACTGGGGTTAGGTGATATCTTATTGTGGTTTTGATTTGCATTTCTCTAATGATTAGAGATGTTGAGCATTTTTTTTACGTTTTTTGGCCATTATTCTGTCTTCTTTGGAAAAGCTTTTGTTCATTTCTGTTGCCCTTTTGTTGATGGGGTTGGTTGATTTTTTCTAGTTGATTCTTTTAAGTTCTAGATAGATTCTTGTTATCAGACTTTTATCAGATGTGTAGAGGGCAAAATTTTCTCCCATTCTGTAGGTCATCTATTTGCTCTAATGATAGTTTCTTCGGCTGTGCAGAAGCTTTTTAATTTGATCAGATCCCATTTGTTTATTTTTGTTGCTGTGGTGATTGCTTTGGGGGTCTTCTTCAAAAATTCTTTGCCTAGGCTGATGTCTGAAAGGGTCTTCCCAACATCTTCTTCTAGGATTCTTCAGGTTTCATGCCTTAAGTTTAAGTCTGTTATCCATCTTGAGTGTATTTTTGTGAGAGGTGAGAGGTAGGGATCCAGTTTCATTCTTCTGCATGTAGCTATCCAGTTTTCCCAGCACCATTTATTGAAAAGAGATTCTTTCCCCCAATGTATATTTTTGTCTGCTTTATCAAAGATTAGATGATAATATGTAGATGGTTTCATCTCTGGAATCTCAGTCCTATTCCCAAATAGCAAGTAGGTAATGACACTTCGAATAGATCATCTAAGAGAGACACTGGAGTTCCACAGAGATATGATAGGAAACACCTACATCAAGGAAAGAGAGGGAAACAAGACAGCCTGCTATGCTGGGATTGGCTGGGAGCCTGAAAAGGCTCCGCAGTGTGGGGAAGGGTAAGTGAGAGACCCTCGCAGTCCACATTCCTGCTGCAGAATGCCATCTCCCCACCGCCCCCCATAACCATAGTCATGAGAAAGCCCCTAGAACCTTGTGGGCCCTGAGACTAACATAGTGGCCCTGCAGACCATGTGATGGCATTGCTCCAGAGAGAGAGCTCATAGTGGGTCCCACACACACCTGGGTACTAAGTAGCTACAGCACAGCACCATTTTGAGAGTGCCTATAGTATAGTATTAATAAATGAGGGAAGAATACAGGGTTCAGATGAAGAGGGGTCTTATAAACCACGGCAGAGTTTGAATTTTATAATGAGTTTGAATTCTGTAATAATTGTAATGAGGCATGATTGAAATGAGAATCAGAACTTGAAGTTTGGTTTTCTGATTGAGAGTACAGTGGGATTTTCTGAAGTATGACAATGGACAGATCATCTTCCATGGAGAAATCTCGTTTATAAAATTTCATATCCATCTTGGTTTTGGAAAATTTCTTAACTTTAAAACATTTATCTTCCAACACTTATTTGTAATTGAATAGATCACAGTTGATATTCCACTATGTGGCAAAACTTATTGGAATATATTCTATTTTATTATTTGTCACAAAGTGTATGGAGATGATTTCATTCACCTTCTATTAATATATTTCTTTTTAAGGTGCCAGACCTAGATTTCACAGAATGGTAAAATTTAAATTTAATCAAGAAGGGTTGGAAGTGAACAATATAGGATCGACAACCTAGCTGCCCTCTAACATGGAAACTTATTAAACTAAGAAAGACAGACAAATGAAAGTGATAAATTGTTACTCTATTATCACCATCAAATCCCAAAAGAATAGACATCTTAACACTAAAAATGTAGGAAGAACTTTTAAAGTCTACTCTCTTTGTGAGTTACAAAATACAATACGTTGTTATTAAATATTTACTATAGTCACCATGTTGTACAATAGATTTTTTGAATTTATTCCTCCTGTCTAACTGAAATTTTGTATCCTTTGACCCACTCCCTTCCACCACCATGTCTTTAGCCCTTGGTAACCAACATTCTAGTCTCCTACTTCTTCCCCCCCACAGTGGTTCAAGTGGTAAATTTTATGTTATGTATATTTGACCCCAATTAAAAGTAAATATACTTTTTAAAGTGAACCAGGCTTTCTAAATGGCACACTTTGCCCCTAGCTAATTTTACCAATACCTTGTGCCACACATTAGAGATCACATTCTTTTTTTAAATTTTTTTATTTTAAGATATTACAGGAGTACAAATGTTTTTTGTTACATACATCAATTTTGTTATACTTGAATCAGGGTTGTAAGTGTGACCATCGCACAAATATTGTTCATTGTACCCATTAGGTAGACTTGAGCATTTTTTCATATGTTTATTGGGCATTTGTCTATCTTCTTTGGAAAAGCTTCTGTTCATGTCTTTTGCACAGTTTTTAAATGGGTTGTTTTCTTCTTGCTGATTTGTTTGAGTTCTTTGTATATTCTGGTTATTAGCCCTTTATCAGATATATAGCTTGCAAATATTTTCTCCCATTCTGTAGGTTGTCTATTTGCTTTGTTGATTATTTCCTTAGCTGCGCAGAAGCTGAAGAAGACCCCAATGGCAATCACAGTAACAACAAAAATGAATGGCACTTGATTAAATTTAAAAGTTTCTGCATAATGTCTGACTTCTATGAGCTCAATGTTTTAGATATACATATAAGAGAGATTATGCAGTATTTGTCTTTCTGTGCTTGGGTTATTTTATTCAATATAATGCCCTCTGGGATCATCCATGTTGTCCCAAATGACAGGATTTCCTCTTTTAAAAGGATGAATAGTATTTCTGCATATCTGTATGTGTTTATGTGTGAGTGTGTATTGCATTTTCTTTATTAATTCATCTGTTGATGAACACTAAGGTCGTTTCCATATCCTGGCTATTATGAATAATGCTTCAGTGAACATAGGAGTGCAAATATCTCCTCATTATACTGATTTTATTTCCTTTGGACATATAACCAATAGTGAGATTGCTGGATCATATGGTAGTTCTATTTTTAATCATTTAGCTTCACTGAGTCATTCCATGATGTGTACCTGTTATAATACATTATGTTGTGTACAATCAATACATAAAATTTCCATGTGTCAATTAAAAAGAGTACGAAGGGCATATTCTGAAAACTATGGACTGTAATTCAATTGGTATACATTTAATTTAGTGAAAATGTTACTACATGTTTTTGTTTTTCTCCTTTTACTGCAGTCCAGTGACTTTCACTGGACTGCAGACCAAGATTTGGGAATTGTACATCAAATAATGTAATAAAAACTATACTTTTCTCCATTTTGGAATTCATGGCTACCATGGACAGCAATTTCTTTTCATGGTCTTTAGGACAGAACAGTTTCTTAGACATGTCCTGTGGTTTATTTTGTCTCTTTGAGCTGGTGACTAAGATCATAAACTGGAATATACATGTTGGGATATATTTTCCAAGAATAACCTGTGGCAAACAAACTGTAACTCACATTTCCCACTGCCCTTGGTCCCATAGAGACACAAATGGAATTCTATGTTTCACACGTTCCAAGGTTTTGCGATGTGACCACTGAAGTGCCTCTACTTCTCCACCTCCTTTTCCTACTCTCCTTTCCTTCCTTGTCTCAGTTTCTGTTCACTAATCTTCCCAGTCTTCCACTCTCTTTCATTTTTCCTCTGCATTTCTTCTTTCCATTTTCCCTGCTGGCTCCCTTTTTCCCTATCTTCTCCTTTTCTCTCTGACTTCTTCCACTTCCACTTCTTTGTTTTGCCTGCCCACCCTTTTTTCCTTGAGTCTTAAAGATATTTCCTCTGTTTTTAGGGACTACAACCCATCTTACACCAGCTTTTTTTGTTGTTTTCTCTTTTCTATGACCCTGTTTCCCTTCTTTCCTTGTGAGTGAAGGGAGGTGGTGATAGAGAAATAGGTGGTAGACAGTAAAAGTATAGTGATTGCCAACAGAGAGGTCAAGATAAGCATTAGAAACCCAAATCATCCGAGTATCCTTTTAAGCTCTGATCTGAAAAGTCAAAGGTCTTTGGTAATTGAATCTTCCTACATCTTAAAAGACTTTAATGGTATGATTTGTTAGAGTTTGTTTTATCATTTGTGAATAAAAGTTACTAGAATATAAACTGTTTGCTTTTTTATTTGCTTTTAAATTCTCAAAGTTGTTTATCATAGTATCAACAACTATTTTAAGCACCTGTTTGGTACCAAAATATTTATTATTATTAAGGGCATGAGATATTTTTGGAGCTATTTTAGTTTCAAGGAGAATAGGAGAATTGGACTCATATAGGATCTAACACAGACCGGTACTTTGCTATGTCAGAGACATTCAACTGTAATAAGAAATACATCATTATTTCTTAGGCCACACTAGTCAAGTGGTAGAGGTGGTAGCAATTTCAGCTGTGTCACTTTCCCATTTTTAGTATGTACCACAGAAATTGCTGATGCTCTGGCCTCCCTTTTGAAATTCTTCCAAATATTTTAGGAAGTTTCCTGGGGATATCGCAAGTATTCTCAGGAAAAAGACCCTCAACTGTCATGACCATACAGCATTTTTCTCTGCCCTGGCTCTGGATAGCTTTTATGATGTTGACTGCTGCCTCAAAATTCTGATGCCAGAGCTCAGATCACTGTTTTCCATTGTTCTCCAAAATCAGTGTTCCCTAGAAACATAACTTAAAAGTTTGTCTCTTTTTTACCCAGTATATGCCCACAGAACCAGCTGCATTCAGTTAGAGTTAATGGCAAAGGTAACAGATGGAAGAGGGAGGTATGATGGGAATGGCACTGTTTAATGCATTTAACCAATGCTTCTTGATGAATATTGTGCAGTAGGCATCGAAAAAGAAAAACTAGAGCACTTTTTTCACAGGTTGATGAAAGAAGAACCCTGGACTTGGTGCTAAAGCAATCCAAAACTTATACATCAGGTATCTGAGATGTACCAGTAAAGCAGATTGCTTGGGGTTGCCACTGATGGTTAGAAAATACCAATGGCGTGCAGTCACAGAATGTGAGGGAGGGATTGGTTAACTAAGTGAATTGCTATGAGAAGTTAAGTAAATAAGAATAAAATACCATCTCTTGGATTGGTAACATAAAGGTTATTGACAATTTTGATAAGCAGTTTCAAAGAGCCTTGGGGATGGAAGCCCAATTTCATTGGTTTAAGAGTGAAAGTTATGTAAAAAAGTCAACAGAGAGCCTAGAAAATGTTATAAGGTTTTTCCATGAAGGGAACTGAGAAATGAGCAAGTAACTAGAAGGATATGAGATCAAGTTAGTGCGGGTGACTATATGTTCTTATTAAGACAAAAGGGAATGTTTGCATACTGATGGTAATGATCCAGTAGAAAGAATGCAATTGAACATTCATTAAAGAGTGGACAACTTTTCAGAAAGAAGGTCAGATTGGGCAGGGACCCAGAGGAGAAGCAGAAAGTCTGGGTTTTGACGACAGCGGGGACTCATCATTCTTCGAAACTAGAGGCAAGTCAGAGAGGATAGGCACAGATTCAGGTTGCTTTGTAGATCTAGCAGTGGTAACATGAAAAAGTTGTCTGATAGCTTCCTTTTTCTTTCACTGAATCATGAGATTATCCAAGCTTCAAATTCCACTTTTCAAAGTCTGATGCAGAATTCTCACCATTGGGTTTCTGTAAATCTGATAAGCATATATTCAATTTCATTCATTCAAAAACTGGTTTTAAGGGCCTATAATGTGTCAAAATTACATCAAGCTCTTCAGATTAAAAATGAATAGGACATATACCTCTCTTTCTAATTGTAAAGTTCAGTGGCATAAACAATAGAATTACAATTTAGGTGGTTTTATTTCCTTCTGGGTACTAGACCTGAAAATAAAGTGCACCGATCAGGAAAATGATGGTGTCCTAGTCAAGTTCCTTTTGATCACAAGTAACCAACAATAACTCAAGCCAGTTTAAGCCTAAGAAATGGAAATTATTAGATAGATATCTAGGGGATAAATAGAGTATGGAACCCTAGCACAGGATGCTTCACTGCAACTAAGAAGTGGAAAATTGTCATCCACCTATGCTGTGTGTTTCGTTCTATCTCTTGTTTCTGCTTCTATCTTTTTTCCCTCTGTCACACTGGCTTTTGGATCTTCTCCATGAAAATGACCACCTCACAGCTTGTACATTTATGTTCCTCTCTTCAAGAGTTAAACTGAAGATGATTGACATTTTTAAATCCTCAAATTTTACATTCCTGGGATAGAGATTCTGATTAACCCAGCTTTGAATAGATGTCCACTCCTGGTCCAATCAACAGTGCTGACAGTGTTTGGATTACGTGATATCAACACCCATGAAAATCAAGCAGGAGGCAGTTATTTAGGCAAAAGTATCATTGTTAGAGGGGCAGGTTTCTCCAAAAGTGTCTACTGCAGGCAATCTTTGGTTATGTATGCATTGTTTGAAAAATGTATTTCTCATTGGTTATGGTTAATCTCATATTTATACTATATTTCATGGCTTCATAGCAGTTTATTTTTCACAATAACTTTGTAGCTATTATTGCATCTTGGTTCTTGGTGCTGAAATCCTATGTAGTGATAGTTGTATGCTCCTGTATGAGTTCTTCTCATTGAGTTTTAGCTTGTTTTGCATGAGCCTCTAACTTTTTTCTTCAAGGAGTTTGTAATAATAATTGATAAGTGGTCACAGCCATATCACTTAGCTGTATGATTATTTTTCCCCCGAAAGGGAAACACCTTCTATCTCTTAAACAAAAATCATATTTATAAAAATAATTTTGATGGAATGTTCCTAACACAAATAATGAGGTGACAGACACCCCAGTTACCCTGATTTGATCATTACACATTATATACCTGTATCAAAACATCACATGTACCCCATAAATGTATACAACTATTATGGACCCATAAAAATTAAAAATTAAAAAAATTTTTGAAGGAAAAACTTTGCTTATTGATTAATTTGTATTTTTACTATTTATTTTGTTTTTTGTCTTAGAATGACAGACTTGTGTTTATACATGAACATCAACCTATTGACTCAACTGCAGAGGTATCTAAGTAGGCTGAAATGTTTACAGTTCTTATTTTAATGCCATGCCTCATAATACACACACCTGATACAATTTGGCTAGGAAGTAGCCCTCAATAACAAGCTGGAAATCAGCTTAGGAAGTAATGAGAAAGGAGCAGTGTCAAGAAACTTCTTATTTAACTACTCCACCACTTATATTATTTAAAATATGAAATACACATACAGAAAGCCAATCAGAACATATATTAGTACAGTATAGTGCACGGTTATGAAGCAAACACCCCATAACCATCCACCCAAGTTGAGAAGTAGACCCTTGCTAACACTCAGTACAGTCGTCCCTAGGTATCAGCAGGGCATTTGTTCCAGGACCACCATGGATGTCTAAATCTAATGATTCTCAAGTCCCTGATGTGAAATATATAACCTATGCACATACCCCTGTATACTTTAAATCACCTCTAGATTACTTATAATACCTAACACAATGTAAAGCTGTGAGTTTGTCATATATGGCCTTTATTATTTTGAGGCATATTCACTTTATACTCAGTTTTTTGAGGAATTTTATCGTAAAGAAATGTTGAATTTTATTAAATGCTTTTCCAGCACCCATTGAAATAATCTTATGGCTACTGTTCTTGCTATGTTTATTAATTTGCATGTGATGAATCATTCTTGTACCTGTGGGATGAATACTACTTGATCATGCTGAATGATCTTTTTAATGCACTGTTAATTCAGTTTTCTAGTATTTTGGTGAGGATTTTGGCATCTATGTTCATCAATGATATTGACCTGTAGTTTTCTTTCATTCTTTTTTTTTTTTTTGGTCATATCCTTATCTGGTTTTGGTATTAGGGTAATTCTGGCTTCGTAGAATGAGTTTAGAGTTTCTAGTCTACAACAAAGCAGACAAAAACATGCACTGGGGAAAAGAATCCTTATTCAATAAATGGTGCTGGAAAAATTGGACAGCCACATGTAGAAGACTGAAACAGGATCCCTACCTCTCACCTCACAAAAATCAACTCACAGTGGAGAACAGACTTAAACCTAAGGCACGAAACTGTAAGAATTCTAGAAGAAAATGTTGGAAAAACTCTTAAAAACATTGGCCTAAGGAAAGAAGTTATGAAGAAGACCCCAAAGGCAATCAAAGCAACAACCAAAATAAATAAATGGGACTTGATCAAATTAAAAAGCTTCTGTACAGCCAAGGAAACTGTCACGAGAGCAAACAGACAACCTACAGAATGGGAGAAAATACTCGCGTGTTACACGTCCGATAAAGGACTGATAACTAGAATCTATATAGAACTCAGGAAAATCAGCAAGAAAAAATCAAACAACCCCATTAAAACGTGGGCAAAGGACATGAACAGAAACTTTCAAAAGAAGACAGACTTATGGCCAACAAACATGAAAAAATGCTCAACATCTCTAATCATCAGGGAAATGCAAATCAAAGCTACAATGAGATATCACTTATCTCCAGTGAGAATGGCTTTTATCAAAAAGTCCCAAAATAATAAATGTTGGCGTGGATGCGGAGAGATAGTAACACTCACATACTGCTGGAGGGACTTTCTGTGGAAAGCAATAGGGAGATACCTAAGAGAGCTAGAAGTAGAACTACCTACCATTTGATTAATTTATATATAATTTAATTGTCCCCCTTTCATCATTCTGAAAATTTTTTGATGGACTTAGAATCTTAGCCTGTTTCTTATAAAGTTACTGTGTTTCCTTTCCCTAAATAGAATATCCTGAAAATTTTAAAGATTACATAAGGTGCTTTCTGCCTAAATTATTTCTGGTGTGTGGATCATCCTAAAATATAAACATTATAATCTTTCAAAATATAAAATGAGTCTTTGTAGTTACTAACAAACATGTCAATAAACATTAGATCCAGGCACAAAACATAAGGAAAAAATTCATATAATTCCTCTAGTTTGATATTCAGCCCTTTATAACTAACCTCTTCTTAATATAATTATTTACCTAAATCTTATCTCATACTTCATAGCCACCTTGTCTCCATTCTAAACTCAAGATGGTACTATTTGCATCCACATTATCTTTTTCCCCAAATTATTTTTGACAGGAGACAGGACTGCTAGGATTAATGTAGCAAGGAATCCAAACTGAAGTAAACACATCAATGTCTTTGAGCAGGGACATGAACTAAAAATGAAACCAAAAAGTGTCATAAACTGTGCATATTTTTAAAACTCTAAACTAAAACCATTCACTAATTCCCTTGCCAGAGTGAGGTGGTGTTTGTGTGTTTGTACTCTTATGTGTCTGGAGAGACATAGAAGTGGAAAATATTATCCTCATATTGAGGAACAGACTTCCTTTTGGTGGAAAAATTGTTTTTATTTGAAAAATGTTCTGATAAGTGTTTGAGATAGAAGGTGAGTTCCTCAAGAAACTTAAATGTCACCAGACTTTAAGGGTAGGAAAAAGGTGTTCTGAATCAGGAGGGAGAAGAATTTAGGGCTCCCTAGAAAAACTGGGAGAGAGAATTTGAAGCAGAGGGGTGGGAGGAGAACTCTGGAGCAGGCAGCAAAAGTTGAGTTCTGTACAGGAGATTTGGCAGAACGGAACCTCCAGAAGAGAGGTCAGAGATATACCAAAGGAACATGTAGAAGAAAGGTTTTGTCTGTCTTCTACATAGAATAGAATCCCTTTCTGCTATCCCCATCTCTTCAGTGAAATCTGCTCATCCAAAAATGATTAAAGTGAGTGATTTTGGGTTCATGTGCTTGTGAAAACTGAAAAAGGGGGTTCATGTTCATATTTGGGTCAATATTATGGTTTCCACTACAACATGTAAGGACATGGAAGCCAAGGAACCCCAAAGATATAAAAGCCCTAGAAAATTAAAAACAAACAAAAAGCCATAATATAGTGCTATTCAAGACCACTTGACCCAGATTTTTAGGATTTGGTGCTCCCAGCCCTAGACTTATATTATGGGATTATAAAACCAGAAGAGACGTTTCATTCCAACCATCCTTTTAGTTATATTTAAACTAGAACTATCGACTTCCTAAAAGCATCAACAAACCCAAACTGGAATGATTCACTAGATTTAGAAATATGTCAGGTTGTTTATGTCTGCCCTCATTACAAGAAGAGAAGGTCTCTGACTATGCCCAAATGCACACCTGCTAATACTTCTTGGAAAATTCCACCTAGTTGCCAAACCAAAATCTTAAGACGCATGTCTTTCCAAAGCCTTACTTTCTTTTCTTTTTAAAATGACAAGTAATGAGATGAACTCTGGAAAGTTTCCTGCCTCCGAGCATTTCATTATTTCTTCTGAACCGGATATTCAGTATGTTTCAAACTACCCTATTATCTATATAATAGACAGGAAAGCATGAATGAAGCAATTTATTTTGCCTGAAACAAAATTTATATATTCATAGGTAATTATATTGTGCAAGAAATCATGGAAATTTATTACAGGCAATGCAACATGAACTCTCTCATAAACTTTTTTTTGGTGTCGTATACTGGAGATTTTCCTCTATGGACTTACTGGCAAAAGGAGAAGCGATACCATAAAAAGAAAATTAAAAGAGTGTTGTTAAAATTCTTCAACATCACCTGCATTAAACTATTTTAAATCTCCTTTAAAATAAAAATTTTTGGACTCTAATGGCACTTGAGTCTGGCACTTGTATATAAATTGCAGATTAGTCAGAAATATATTTTTATTAAAGATATACAACTAACAGACACAAATGGTGTATTTGTATAGGCGTAAATGGAAACTTTTAAGAGGGCCTTTCATTAAGAAAAGTCACTGCTTCCATCACAAACAACTTTGCACTATGAAAACTTACTTTCATCAAACAATGAGTCAGGGGCAAGTCAGTGCAGGCTCTTGACCCAAATGAGCTAAACCTTCTCTTTTGGAGGAATTTGGCATTGGAATCTAGAGGCAATAGTCTCTGATAAGACTTGAGCTGAGAAAGGACATATATGAGAAAACACACAGAAAAGTCAGTTTGTAGAAAGAGATACGGACCAAAAGGGGGCACAGAGAAGAGAGGTGAAGACCGAAGAGAGAGGAAGAGTGTCAGTTGCTGGTATTCTCTGCTGTGAGGATCGATCAAAAACTCACGTATACTTATGATAAATGCTCTCTTTGCTTTTATTCAGACAATTTGTTTGGCATTCTGCACTTCCATTTCATGACTGTGGTATTGTTTCTCTGCTGACCGTCCCTGCTCCTGGCTCTCAAAGCCCACCAGATGAGCTTTACAAATAACCGCTCTTTTAAAGGGAATAACTTTCAGTTTTGAAGAAATTTTTAATGTCCTATTTTAAGAGTATTTTAAAAGTGTCATTTTATTCTTTTTGTCACTAATAGAGTAACCAGAACCAAAATTATAAAAATGACTTAACATGTTGCTTGGAATGATTATGATTTTGATACTGTCTCTCAACCTCTTCACTTATCATTTTTGCATATCAATAAGCAGGCTGAACAAAACTTTCATTTTAAATTTTGGCTGACACTGGCAAATGTCTGCAGTTGAAAGAAGGAAACCGGCGGGGATGGGGACATTCACACCTAATGGGTGCGGAGTGCACTGTCGGGGGGATGGACATGCTTGTAGCTCCGACTTGGGCAGGGCAAAGGCAATATGTGTAACCTAAACACTTATACCCCTGTAATATTCTGAAGTAAAAAAAATAAAATATAAAAAAAGAAGGAAATCTATTAAAATTATTTACTGTTATATCAGTGACCACATAATAACCATACATTGAGTATTTGCTGAAAGGTTAGATTAGCACATGCTGTGTGAGTAATGGCATTATACGGCAAAGGAAGGTGATATTTGAATCCCAGATAACTGAGTTTTGTTTTTCAGGAGCAGGAAGAAAGCAACAATCACTATTTATAATTGTATTCATTATGATATGGCATTGATAATGGGCAGTACGGTGCTACATATCAATTGTCTTGAGGGAAAAGTATTGCTCAATTTTAAGAAACGACAGTGAGCTAGCACCGCTTATATTATCCTGGATTGAGCTTAAGCCCATTATTCAAAGCGAAGTGACACAAGACCGGAAGAATGGACCCCACAAGTACTCGCCATCAAATTGGTACTGACTGATTAACACTATGGTGCTCAAATGGTGGTAGTGTTCACTAGGGATTCAGGGAGTGGGGGTAAACCCACATCTGAGGGATGTGGTGAGCACTGTGGAGGGGAGGGACATGCTTGAAAAGTAGTTGGGGAAGGGAATTAGGGGTCTCAATAGGGGGAAGGAAATCTTCTAAAATTGATTTATGTGATTAACATCTTGGCACATCTTGGTAAATTCATTAATAATCATTTAATTGTACACTTAAAATGGAGTAAAGGCGTGATATGTAAAGTATACTTCAGTAAAGAAGAAAAAAAAAGGAAAAAACCAATATTCATTCACTACATAAATGGGAACCATATATTGAGTTATAAATAATTTATGAGTAATATTAAGATAAAGCCTAATATATTGAATAAAAGAACTTTTCAGTCAATTGGGAAAAGAAATTTTGTTGTATAAATAAATAAAAGTTTCTGTCATAGCAGGGTGCCCTACTAAAGCCAAAGAAAGGGTTACCAACTCTAGCTGCCTATAGAAGTTTGATGAGTACATATACTGGTGTATTGGACCTTGCATATATCTGTCTGGCATGTATCTAGGCTGTGACTGAGGCAGTGGAGAAATATGCTTTGCTTTAAGGTATTTAAATTCAAACAACCACCACCACACATAAGATAAACTATACAGTGTCTGGAAAAAGAAGAAACAAACAAAAAATCACCAGTAAAACTTTTTCTGCCCAGATTTGGCAACCAGTCACCTATTTATAACTTTTTTTTGAAGCCAGTAGGCATGCCACTAATATCCAATAGAATTGGCCTCTGGGGTCCTTGTGTTACTCACAAGTTACACCTGAGTCTATTCGATACTCCATTTTCTTCTCTTCCAACACTCTGCTTTGTTCTTCCTTTATTAGGAAAAGTGGTTTAGTGTTGTACATCCCACATTTTCATAGAGCAAGGGAAATTTCCACTCCACTGTCCAGGAGGCAGTGTTGGTGAAATGCTTCTGATCACTCTCTCCACTCTTTGCATTACCTTCTCTCCATCAAGAGGCACACACAATTTTGACAAGAGCCCGATTCCCACCAAGTGAGATTAGCATCTTGGAAATTGTAGTCTAGCCTGATGGATTTCTCTCTTTATTCCTGGGTTCAGACAGGATAGGATCCTTGTTTCCCTGGGGTCTTTCATGCCTGTATATGCTCAAGCTGCTCTGTGGTTTCATTTCTTCCTTCCTGTGAATCCCAAGGTCTAGACTTGTGAAAAAGTGGTAGGAGGAGCCCATGTTGGCTACAGGTCCAAGCTATACCCTCCAATTCAATTTTGCAAAGCCATAAAAGGGCTAATAAATGTTAACTCACATTTGGCTTCTGTTCTATTTATCACTTGGTTCAGATTTTGTAGTGGAGGAAAGCTGAGAAATTAGGCCCCCAGCAACCTAGGGGACCTTACAACCCTGCCTCAATAACTAAGGGGGTTTTCTTGGCCATCATGGCATGTTATAGTTCTTACTTAAACTCTGAGCATATGGGTTTAGTAAAATATTAAGAAATAGGAAAGCATAGGTTAGGCCATTCTATTACCACAAGATAAAGGTGGTTTATGTAAGATATAACTAGGGTATAAAACAAGTATATTTAATGCTTTTTTGTCTTATTATAACAGTCTATGCTTTATCATGACAATTTTTTACATGCTTGTTATATTATTATATCTGTTAGAGAATAATGGAAATATATGTCTTGGTGCCTCGATGAGAAATAAAACGTTATCATCAGACACAATCACTGTTAATGAACTTGGGTATAAATGAGATAAACAAATCACCTTGGGAGAGGGGGAACAGCAACCAGGCTATATCCATGGAAATTTGTCTGCCTCTCCTAAGCCAGAGACTCTCTGAACCATAACCATCAGGGACTAGTTTTAATGGACAAGAAAACACATGGAGAGTCCGTTACTAGCATATTACGAAATCTTGGTAAAAAAAAATCCCTGCATATGGCTCTGTAAGTTAGACGCATTGCAGGAAATGAGTACTTCACATATATGGAAAATAAGTGTTAATAAATAAGATTATGATGGCCAAAATTTGGGAATGTGGGAAAACCCCAGCCAAGGACAACTATAAGAGAAAGAGTCAGGGAAGTCAGTTGAGAGGATCCCTGCATGTATGTCTGCTACTCAGATCAACCAGAACAGGTTTCCTCAATCACCCATATAATTTGATTCTCACAGAAATACAAAAATAATGGCTTCCTTATTTTTACCAAAGATTTAAATTATCTTCTCCATGTTGCTTTTGATTGATTCAGGGAGGGTATAAAGAATAATAATGAGAAAGGATTCAAGTAGTGTGTTTCCTGCTGTCTACATAGCAGTCGTCTAGTCTGAATGGAGATAATGCGGCTGGATGTGGCTAATCAGCTGGGCAATACCTGCTCTTCTAATCCACAGTGAGCCTAGTTTGAATTAATAACATTACAAAGGAGATTGAGGAAGCACTGGACTAATGCTTCTCTCAGGAACCACAGCAGCTACTGAAGTGCTGAAAGCAGAAGCAAAGGCACAGGAGACTGTGTACTGGAACAGCCCAAAATTCTGAGACTGAGAAAAGAGAGAACACCAGGACAAGGAGGTCAAAAATCTTAAGGGAGGTGTTCTTTCTGTATTGACACATTAAGCACGGATACTTAAAATTTTATTTTATCAGTGCTTCAGGTTTAAATCTTATTTCAAATTTTTTATTTAAAAATTTAGAATAAATTTGCATCTCTCTGAACTTAAAAAGAGTTGGCTTCCTAATTCCAATCTCCTTTCCCTTCAGATGTGTTAAAAAATTGCAACACTTTGGGGAGGTCTTAGGTCCCAAACATTTTTTTTTTTATTATTTTATTAAAATATGAGATTATAAACATTTTGGTCACATTTTATATCTTTGCCTCTCCCTAGCAAGGGTTAGTGGTATGCCCCTCCCCTACACAATGCTCACCACATCCCTCAGATATGGATCTACCCCCCCAACCCCCGATCCCTGGTGAACACCACCACCATGTGAGCTCCATAGTGTTAATCAGTCAGTAACGTCTTAGGTCCCAAACATTTAAGAAAATAGGTATTTAAGACAAAAAATTGAGAATTTCAGGAATTGAAGGACTAATTTTAATTCCAAGGAACTTGAATCTAATGACAACTAATTTGATCATAGAAAGATATGGAGGAAAAATACTTGAATTACAGACTTCTATGCTAACATTACCAGTTGGATATAGAGGACCAAAGAAATTCCTAAGGATGGGTTCACCTCCTCTTGAGGATTTTATTGAAATTACTTTTGATCTTTTTGGAAAAGAAGGAAGCCCTGTGGAATGAGTAGAACACATACAGTGCAGAGTACTGGCAAATAGCTATACCAAATGGGAAGATCTGGTACAACCCACCAAAATGAAAATATGGAGCAGTTCCAAATTCCAGGGGAAGTGGAGGCCCTCAGTAGGGAAACTGAAGAAACAGAGGTGGATCAAGGGGTTTAATGGGTGCTGATCTTGCCCAATAGCTCTCATTTTATTTTCCTATTTGACCATCAATATTCCAATGTAAGACATCAACTAAGGAATATAGAAAACTGAAGGACATTGTGCCAAACATGTTAAGTACTGTCTTCATGTGGCTTTTATTTAGGAAGATCTCTAAATCACCCTTAGTTGATAAGGGAAGACATTCTGTCCAAGAGCAGTATGTTTTAATTCCCAAGAGCAGTTTGCTTTCACTTGGCAGTATTAGAAGTTTATTTTCTGTTGGGCTAATGCAGGGATATTAAAATTCCTTTATGATAAGTCATAATGTGATAAATATGATTTAAATAATGTATTAGCCTAATTCAAGTATAGAATTAACACCATCACCAATGACATTTGGATCAAGGGTGATTCAGAATGAATGGTGTAGACTTTGACTTCCCATATTTATTTTATGACTATGAAATAAACCAGTAAATAGAAAACAAATTCAGGTGCTCACTCAGAAATAACTTTTCTGGGAAAACTAGAATCTGTGGGCAACCAGAAAAAGCTGGCTGCAGACGTTTAGCTGATATTCGTATTTCTAGTTTGTTTCTCCTAATCTTGTTTCTCCTAGTGATGGCTGCTCCTTCTCTAGGCTGACACTACAATTCCAAGTACCTGCATGACTAGGACCAGAAATCTGAAACTATATACTCTGGTGGGAAGCAGCACAATTTACAGCATCTCTAATAACTTGTTTCTTGCTATTGACTACTCATGTCAACATAGGCTCTTGATGGAAAATAGCTATAGACTCTCACCATTGTTGACACTCAGTCATGCCCTTGCAAATATTTGTGCGTGTTAAAGGGATTAAACTATTATACTTTAGAAATCAAAGGAAAATAAATAGATTGAAGTATATGATAGTGATTGGTATGAACTAATTTAAAGTCTGACTCCAGTGAACTGGTTGATCCAAGAACAATTCTTGGTAGATACCTTGGGTAGTATGATTCAACTCTAACTGCAAAACTTTACCCCAGGGCAGAGCATCGGATGCACCGTGTCTTCTCATATAGAACCAAGCATACTGAATGAATGAAAACCTTATGCTTCTGAAAAGTAAAGGTGCCCACATTTGGTGATGATGATGATAAAGAATTCCATATTAGTTAGGGTTTGATTTATTAATAGTTGCATATAGAAGAAACTCCTCAATAACCCATAGTTTATTTCTCTGGAAGTCTGAACATAGGGAGTACAGGACTGGTAGAGCAGTGTCTTGATCATCAGAAACCCTGGCTCCTTCTACCTTTCTACTCTGGCCTTCCTTTGTATATTGTACCATGGACCAAAATGGCAGTCAGAGCACCAGCCATCATATCCATATTCTTTTAAGGAGACTTTCTAGAAGTGTCACACAACTTTTATTCTATTGGACAGATGTTAGTCACATAGCTAAATCTAGCTGCAAGGGAAGATGAAAAATATATTCTTCTACCAAGTGGTTCAACTGAGATCCATACTTTAATTGCTAAAGAATAAAGGGACAGTGAATAATTAGTGTCAATTAGAAATATCACAAATGATATGAAAAAAATCTATAACATCCAAGAGTTTGAGCATTTTATCTTTATTTATTATAGTACAAACCAAACTTCTCCAGACTTCACTGCACAGATTTTTAAAAGGTCCACATTGAAAGTAATGACTCACATTTTATGGGCTCTTGCTCTTACCTGCTCTGGTATATTCCCAGATTCTTCTACAATGCTCATCAGAACCTATTGCTGGTACATTATCTTTACATAGAACAGAATATATGCACCTTCCCAAGATGAAATTTTTCAGATTTGTAAATAGAGATTTTCAAATGTCATGAAGAGGAATCATCTACAAGAAACACCATTGCACTTGGCAGGGACTTAGGTGAGAATTTCTGGGCACAGAAAGTGCATTGGGACTGGGGTGCAGTGTCTTGGCAGGTCACTTTGGGGAGTCATGGGGAAAAGGAATACACACCCCAGGGTACACCTCAGTTCAGACAGCTCTCTCAGTGACTGTGCTTTGTCTGGAAGTAGTTTTGAGTCTTCACAACTGCCTCTGTTCCCAGTCCTGATTTGGCACTGGGCTAGCAACCCCCAACTCTGTGCTCCATTTAAGAGTTGTATTTGCAGAATTCCCCCTAAAGCACTGATTACCAGTTCTATCTCCATGGCTAAAGGAATATCATTGGCGGTGGTACAGGCACATAGATCTGAAGTGATGACTGTGCTAGCCTTTAAAAAATGACTACATGTCAGCAGAAGAGATTTTTCACATGTTGTTACAAGTCAGAAAACTCTCAGTCTTGATTTGGGAAACACTGTCTGACAAAAATAAGATAATAAAGATTGTCATAGGTGTGAAAAATTCACTTTGATTTTCATTTTTTGGCATGATATTCATGCCTGATACCTTCTTTTGGAATACTCACCTGGGCCTTCTACCATATCAAAATAGACTTGTTCAAAATCCCACTCTGAATCTGTTTTACTTCTAGGTCCATGCAAATCAGTAAGTTAATTGATCATGTCTTCACTAAATGCCATTGATGAATTATTTTTAACATTATTAATGTGTGATTAAAAACCTGGTTTAAAAGCATATTTATGTAAAAGGACCTTAATGAAACGTTCTTTCTGACTAGAAACTTCTTTTTCCCTGCGAATCCTTTCCCACCCTGTTCTCTAATTTTCGTTAGAAGGGCAACTGCCTTTTACAGGAAAGATAAAAGTAAACAAAAATGGTGTCCTTCACCACCAGCCCTAGGCTCTCCCTGGCCTATATTTATTATCTTTAGATACACATTTTTATGGAGAGGTTTATCTGGGGACAGTAGAAAAAAGTTAGGATTCCCCATCCTTAGAAGACAAAGTCTCAGATTTTATTATTTCATAGAAATATCTTTGGTTCTACTACTTACACATTTAGGTAATAAAATGTGATAAGCATAGAGCAGACCTTCATGTTCTGTTGGTGCCAGACTTCTGGCCTTGAAAGACCATTCACGTGAGGTCCCCAGTCATTTATTGTGCTCTGGTGAAGAGAGCTGTGGCTACTGCTAAATGAGCTGTTCCAGCCGTAAATGTCTACCTTGCCAAAAATGTGTCCTACCATTTGAATTGCAAAGGATGTGTCTACGTGTTTGTATATGTTTGTGGATGTATATGGTGAGATGAGGGGATAAACAGCAAAGATTAAACCAGTACCTAAAATTCTTTTCCTTTAACACATTCCCTTTCCATTTTGACGGGGACTATAGACAGAGTAGTAGTCACCTATGTTCATTTAGAAAACCTTTGAGATTCCAAAGAAGGGTGATGATGAGTAGAAAGTACCTAGGCTATGAATCAGATCAATCTGAAGTGGAAAATTGGTACTATAGGGCAAGGGGCAGAGAGTGCTGGCAGTCTGCTGCAAGGACAGGGAATAAGAGCAATGAAACAATTGATTAAAAGTTCAGCACACATCTGGATTAAATCCTAGCTCTACCACTTACTAATTACCTGGCATTCTGGCAAATCACTTAACTTTCTCAACTTACAGTTCTCTCCTCTGTTCAATAGGGGCAATTCTACACATAGTGCAATGTTTTTGAGACATATAGCATTTGCCATGCAATAATTGTTCAAGAAATGCTAGCCACTGTTATTGTGCAGCATATTCTCTTACCTATCAACACGATCTCCCTCCTCTTCTTTTCCATCACTGCATTTTTGTACTTTTATATTCTGGCAGCTTACATAGTCTTGTCTTTTCTCTTGTTTGTTCTTAAGTATTCTGAGGTTGGGACTCTGTTAAAGTAGTTCTGGAAGCTCTCAGCAAATTTAGAAACTAGTAATGTCTAACTCTTAGCCCTATGTGTTTGCTAGGCTATTAATATTTATCTTTTGGAAAAATCAGCATGTCTTTGGAGATGAGGAAAGAAGTCAAGCACTGGATACAGTCCTTCAATGAGGCAAGAATAAAGGTCAGATGCTGAGGATGTTGATCTGGAGTTGATCCTGTTCATAAAATGGCCTCTGTAAACATGTTTTGGCTGTGGTCACTGACTTCTTCTGGATTTGACCTTGTGATACTATTTCCCAGTCATTAGTTCATCAGACTGTGTATTCCCAGTTAGAGAAATAAAATAATAGCCATATTTATTTACCAGGTATTCCAAGTCTTTAAATAAAACTTAAATATCTGTACTCAAATTAATATAAACATTCTGACATCAACCAGTTTTAGCCAGAGAGGGAAAAAAAGTTTATGCCAATTTAATAATCTGAAATGACCTTTTACGGCCGGACGCGGTGGCTCACGCCTGTAATGCTAGCACTCTGGGAGGCCGAGGCTGGCGGATAGCTCAAGGTCAGGAGTTTGAAACCAGCCTGAGCAAGAGTGAGACCCAGTGTATATTAAAAATAGAAAGAAATTAATTGGCCAACTAAAAAATATGTAGAAAAACTTAGCCGGGCATGGTGGTATGTGCCTGTAGTCATAGCTACTCGGGAGGCTGAGGCAGAAGGATTGCTTGAGCCCAGGAGTTTGAGGTTGCTGTGAGCCAGGCTAACACCACGACACTCTAGCCCGGGCAACAGAGTGAGACTCTGTCTCAAAAATAAATAAATAAATAAATAAATAAATAAATAAATAAAATGACTTTTATGTTAAAAGGAGATTTTTATTTACAGAACTATGATTTGAGACTGTAGATTGTATTTGGTGAGGTCTGGCATTATACAACTAGGACCAGGAGTGTGCCTAAAAATTTGCTTGTGCAGAATGAATTGAGGGACATGCTGTCTTCCTCTTGGTCAAAAATATTTTCTCTCGCTCCAAGTATGCATCAGTCTGCCTTGTGTCCTCAGATGGTTAGAGTTATTCTCTTCAATGAACACCAACAAACATTTTTTAAAGCAATTATTATGTGCTTGGTAATGCATTGGATGGAAATAATAACAGTATACAAAAGATTTAGCTCATGCCTTCAAAGAAGTTGCAATTTTGATTTAAGGTATTTTCTTGCTAGTAGTTCGGATTATTTTGTTAGCAAGGGAAGAAACCTAACATAATCTAGTTTATACAATAAAGGGAAATTTTCTGTCTCTATTTTTCTCCCTGAGTTGAAATCACTCTTGGAAAGCTTCTTTCTTGTGTCTAGAATCATGACCAACTCTATGCAGATTTGTTGCCAAAAAGAATAAGGATTTTTCTTTTTTCCAAATTTTTAAACATCTCGGGAGTCTAAAGGACCTAGCTTAGCACACACAGTTGATGGGGTGAGGGAGCAAAGCTTCTCACTACAGTCACTGGGTTGGAGTGGAAGAGAAGCAGTTCCCCAAAACAAGTTGAGTGATGTTACCATCTGGGGATGGGTAACACAACATGTGCTTACCCCCTCTTCCAATCCCCAGAAGTTGTTGCTCTTTGTGACGTGTTTGGAGAATGGGAAAATGAAGCCAATGGAGAAAATTTGCAGAACATATGAATTAAGTCCTTAGTTAATTTACTAACTTGCAATGTCATGGAAAGCCAAGCTGTCTGAAGAGAAAATTGTCTTATCCACTAATTTCCTTTAATAATTAAATTCTATATTGAGGAGGAAGAGATTTTAAGATCTGTTTGAATTTTGGACTCAAAATGCCATACCTGATAATAGTAATGCACACAGTATCCTATCATGCCTGTCCACTTGCAGCCTTTTTTAATTAAAAAAAAAAAGTCATGAACCTGCATCATGATTCATTTCTAATAAACTGCAGTTGGGAATGCCCTTTTAGCACAATGAACTTTTTGAATTCAACTAGTAAGTGACTTCTGTGCCCTTCCTCCATCTGTGCAGAGACTCTGAGAGGGCACAGAAAGAACACTGGGTAGGAGTAACAGTAGCTGAGCTCAGCATCATCTGGTTCAGCTCCTCCTTACTGGTGATATTTCTTTTTTGTTTCTAATTTCAGAATTTTACGGGGGTACATACGTTTTGGTTACATAATTTGCTTTTGTGCAGTTTGAGTAGAAGCCATCAGCGTGCCCCTCAGTCAATTAGTGTGCATTGTACCCATGTGAATTTACCCATCCCCGCTTCTCCTCCCACCTACTTGAGTTCCCCTGAAATTACTTCCACATGTGTACATAAATGTTGATTGATTAGTTCCAATTTGGTATTGAGTACATGTGGTGTTTGTTTTTCCATTCTTGCGATACTTCACTAAGAAGAATGGCCTCCAGTTCCATGCAGGTTGTTACAAAAGATACTATATCACCATTTTTTTTTATAGCTGAGTAGTACTCCATGGTATACATATATCACATTTTGTTAATCCACTCACGTATTGATGGGCACTTGGATTGATTCCACATCTTTGCTATTGTGAACTGTGCTGTGATAAACATTCAAGTGCAGGTGTCTTTTTTATAGAATGTCTTTTTTCCTTTGGGCAGATATCCAGTGGTGGGATTGCTGGATCAAATGGTAGTTCTACTTTTAGTTGTTTGCGGTATCTCCATATTAATTTTCACAGAGGTTGTACTAGTTTGCAGTCCCACCAGCAGTGTATAAGTGTACCTCTCTCTCCGCATCCTTGCCAGCATCTACTGTTCTGGGAATTTTTAATAAAAGCCATTCTCACTGGAGTTAGGCAATATCTTATTGTGGTTTTGATTTGCATTTCTTTGATGATTAGAGACGTTGAGCATTTTGTCATGTGTTTATTGGCCATTAGTCTGTCTTCTTTTTTAAATTTTTATTTAAATTTTAATCTTATTGTATTTTTTTAATTTCAGCATATTGTGGGGATACAAATGTTTAGGTTATGTGTGTTGCTTTCCCCCCTTCCCCCAGCTCACAGTCAGAGCTTCAAGCGTGTCCATCCCCCAGATGGTGCACATTGCACTCATTATGTATGTATATACCCATCCCCTCCTGCCCCCCATCTGCCAAATGCCTGATAAATGTTATTCGTATATGCCCACTTAGGTGTTGATCAGTGAAACCAGTTTGCTGGTGAGTACATGTGGTGCTTATTTTTCCATTCTTGGGATACTTCACTTCCTAGAATGGGTTCCAGTTCTATCCAGGAAAATGCAAGAAGCTCTATATCACCATTGTTTCTTATAGCTGAATAGTACTCCATGGTATACATATACATTTTATTAATCCACTCACATATTGATGAGCACTTGGGTTGTTTCTA
>CAUYRT010083648.1:0-12054 GCA_963574885.1 Lepilemur ruficaudatus | reverse complement strand
GCTAATTTTTTCTCTATATATTTTTAGTTGGCCAATTAATTTCTTTCTGTTTTTTTAGTAGAGACGGGGTCTTGCTCTTGCTCAGGCTGCTTTTGAACTCCTGACCTTGAGTGATCCTCCCACCTCGGCCTCCCAGAGTGCTAGGATTACAGGCGTGAGCCACCGCGCCTGGTCCTGATTCTTCCCTTTCTGATAGAGTTTCATTACATTCTTAGACTTACTTAATTGTGCACCATTTATTGTGTTCTAAATTTAAACACAAAATCTTTAGAATAAATCTAAAGATGTTAAATGAGATCAGCCCAAGCACAGGTTCCTGAGAAGTTCCTTTACTTATTCCTTGCTAGTGTCAAAGTGACAACAGTCCTAAAGTAGTTCAGTTTTTAATAATCTTTAACATAAAAACATTTCAAATATATTTTCAGAATTGGAGTAGTTTTCATTGCTCTAATTGCCAGGGACATATTAGATGATTACTACATTTCGATTGGCTGAATCATGGGTTTCTCTCATCTATAATATTTTCCTCATTCCTTACTCAGAAAATAATAAATTTGTAAGACACGGCTTTGTTCTGCAGAAATTTTGTTGCTCTTGCCCCAGTAGGCTACTTTTGTAAATGTGTTGAGCAATTGAGATACACCAACCATCTTGCTTTGGCATGGAGAGGAAACAGTATATAGAGTTCCCACTGGAGTTCTTGTAAGTGAAAATTATAGGTGCAATTCTTTAGAATCCTAACACACAGTTTAAGACAACAAATTACAGAAGTGGGCTAGAGACTCCCCAGTTTCCATTCTTCATATTCTATAAAGCATCTGGGTTAGGAATTTATCATTATCCTTTTTGCCAATTTCCCATTGAATACAGTACTTAATTACCAACTGCTTTTTTTAAACTCATGAGGTGACATTGGGCACACTTGATGAAATAAAGGTCATAGAAAAGATTAAAGAAATCTAAGTTCCCAGTCAACACAAGTATATCTTAACAATGGCTTTCCTGAGAGGAGCTTTAAACTTGGGACTCTGATCCATTAGGAATATTTAGGCCATAAAGACAGGTTGGTTAGGGAGATATTTAGGGGATTGGTGCATTTCAAATCATACAGCATGGATAAGTACTTTCTTTATTTCCTTCTTCAGCCAGTCCTGTGTGCTTTTGTCTGGCTTAAGCCATGAGTACACTTTGCCTGGGCCCAATATTTTCATGCAAACTTATGTTACTCTGAAATTGCTTCCTTCCTCTAGTGATTCTTCTATGCTAGATCTTTCTTTGTCCCTGGACACCAAGGCATTCTGTGGCAAGATTGTTTTCTACTTTACATGTATCACCACGGCAGACATTTCTCAAAAGATATACAAATGGCCAAAAAATACATCAAAAAATACTCAACAATAATAATCATCAGGGAAGTGCAATCAAAACCAATGAGCTATCATCTCACCCTAGTTAGAATGGCTACTATTAAAAAGACAAACAATAAATGCTGGCAAGGATATGAAGAAAAGTGAATTCTCATTTACTTTTGGTGGGAATGTAAAGTAGTACAGTCACTGTGGAGAACTGTATGGAGGCCCCTCAAAAAACTACAAATAGAACTACCACATGATCCAGCAATTCCATGACTGGGAATTTATCCAAAGGAAAGGAAATCACTATATTGGAGAGACATCTGCACTCCTATGTTTATTGCAGTACTATTCACAATAGCCAAAATTTGGAACCAACTGAAGTGTCCATCAATGGATGAATGGTTTAAGAAATAGTGGTACATATGCACAATGGAATACTATTCAGCCACAAAGAAGAATGAAATCCTGTCATTTGCATCAACATGAATGGAACTGGAGGACATCACATTACATGAAATAAGCCAGGAACAGAAACACTGCATGTTCTCACTCCTATGTTGAAGCTTAAAAAAGTTGATTTCATAGAAGTAAAAAGGAAAACAGAGGATAGTAGACACTGGGAAGGATACAGGGAAGGGAGGGATAGAGAGATATTTGTTAAAGGATACAAAATTATAGCTAGATAGGAGGAATATGTTCTACTGTTCTATACTATTATGGTATGACTATAGTTAACAATAATGTTTTATATAGTTTCAAATAGCTAGAAGGAGGCTATCCAATGTTCCCAGCACAAAGAAATGATAAATGTTTGAGATGATGGATATACTGATTACCCTGATCTGATCACTATAAATGACATGTATTGAAACATCAGTAGGTACCCCATGAATATGTACAATTATTATTTGTCAATTTAAAATTTTTTAAAATACAAGATAATGATTTGCTTAATAGCTTTATGAGATATGATTGAAATATAAGAAACTGTATACATTTAAAGTATATAATTAAATGCATTTTGACACATATATACACTAGTGAAACCATAATTACATCAAGATAGTGAATATTTCCATCACCTCCAAAATATTCCCTGGACTCCTATCATTCCCCCAATCCCTAGGCAACCACTGATCTGTCATTATGTATTAGTTTTTTCCTTTTTTATAATTTTATATAAATAGAATCATACAGTACTCTTTTTAAAAAAGAAATCTGGCTTCTCACATTCAACATAATTATTTTGAGATTCACCTATGCCATTGCATGTATCAATAGCCCGTACTTTTTTATTCTTTTCTTTTTTATTTTCATATTAGCATTCTGTTCTATGTATAGACCACAATTTGTTTAACCATTTACTGTTAACAAACAATTGAGTTGTTTTCAGTTTGGGGCTTTACAAATGAAGATGTTATAAATATTCATATACTAGTCTTTGGATGGATGTATACTTTTCGTTCTCTTGGGTAAATACTTACAGGTGGGTTTCCTGGGTCATACGGTGGGTGTTTAACTTTTTAAGAAGTTGCCAAACTTTTCTTAAAAGGTCATTGTTTTACATTCCTAATAACAGTGTATGAAAGTTCCAGTTGCTCCATATCCTTGTCAACACTTGGCTTGGTCTTTTCACTTTTAGCTATTCTAGAGGAGGTATATGGGTGTCTCATTTTGGTTTTAATTTGTGTGACCTTAATGACTAATGATGTTGAGCCCATTTCATATGCTTATTTTCTGCCTATGCATCTTCTTTGGTAAAGTGTCTGGTCAAATGTTTGGCCATTTTAAAATTTGGTTATTTGTTTTATAATTGGATTATAAATGTTTCTTATATTTGTATCTAGATACAACAACAAATAGATATTTGTATCTATTTGCAACAACATGGATGGAATTGGAGAACATGTTAAATGAAATATGCCAAGCACAGAAAGACAAATATCTCATGTTCTCACTCATATGTGGGAGGTAAATATTAAAAACACTTGCTGTCATGGAGACAGAGAGTAGAGTGGTGGTTACCAGAAGCTGGGACGGGTGGCAAAGAGGAGGGGATAAAGTGGGGCTGGTTAATGGGTGCAAAAATACAGATTGTCAAAGAGAACGAACAATATTTGATAGCACAACAAAGTGACTGTACTCAACAAAAATTAGGGTGTACTTTAATGTATCCAAAAGAGTGGAATTGGAATGTTCCTAACACAAAGAAATGATAAATTCCTGAGGTGGTAGATATCCCAATTACCATTATTCTATTAGTTCACTTTGCATTAATTTCCCTGTATCAAAACAGTATAGGTATCCTATAAATATATACAACTATTATGTACCTGTAATAATTTAAATAAAAATTTTTTTTTAAAAAAAGTGCATTCTGCTGTTGTTGGATCATGTATTTGATGATGTCTGCTAGATCAAGTTGGTTAATAGTGTCATTAAAGACTTCTATGTCCTTGCTACTTTTCTTTTAGTTGTTCTATCCATTACTGAGAGTAGAGTATTAAAATAAACTATTATGGTATTATCCATTTCTCCCTTCAGTTTTGTCAGTTTTTGTTTCATCTCTTTTAGATCTCTATTATTAAATCCATATGTGTTTATAATCATTAAAGCTTCCTTCTGACTATGGCATATATTGGGTAAGGTCTTTTGGTTTTGCTTATGGGTAATTTCAGAGGCCAAGGTTCTAAATGAATTTCTTGGTTATAGATAGCCTTAGTGTGGTGGTTTTCTCAAATGCTAGTTATTTGTAGACTGTAGTGATGATGTACTATGCATGTGGGCAGGTTCTCTGCTTTCTGCCAAAAAGGGGAGATGGAGGTCTCTAGAATCTTCTCTGTTTTTCCAGCCCTGTGCACTTTTAACAGTGTGAATAACATATAACATTGGGATGTCCAGTTTAGCCTCTAGGCCAACAGGTGGCACTTGTGGGTAATAGTTCACCAAGCCCTGTGCAATTGAATTAGCAAATACTGTAATGTACCGTACAAGTTGATCTCCCTGAGAGTAGGTGGCTTTTGCAGGAGAGAGCCAGCTGCAGTGATGTTTCTGGGACCTGTATTCAGTTCTAATCAATCAGGAGAAACACTCAGACATCTCAGCCATTGGGCAGGGCTTTTGACCTCCCATGGGGCCCCTTCTTGTCACCTCCAAGGCAGATAGAGGCGATGAAGCTGGGTGGGGCTGGATCAGGCAAGCCTGTGTCTAGGCTCCCCAAAGGCAGGTACAAGCACCATCCTAGTGAGGTTTGGAGTCAGTTCCCAGGCTACTGCAGGAAGATTCTTGGGGTCAGGGGGCAGAGGTGCCCTCACTATACCAAAGAACATGCTCATGGGGAAGAGGCAGTCTAGAATCCACAGTCCACCAGGCAGAAGTGGAGTTCATTTTTTTCCCACTCCCCTGACCCAGCAGATCTCCCTCTGGTGCCTGGCCACTGGCAGCAGGCCAAACCAACCAGGCCTGAGCACAGTCACCAGTCAAAAGGTGCTCAGGTAGCAAATCTGGCACAGGTTGCAAGCCTTCCCACCAAGGACCAAAAGCGAGTCGCCCAGCTGTTCCTGTTGGGGGAGGAGTGCCCCACTCATGCGGCATAACCGGAAACCAACACTACACTCTCCTCTAGGTTCTGCCCACAGGAGCTCCCTCCCCACTCAAGATCACTTCACAAATCTCCCCTCCATGCCTCTGAATGATGTGATCAGCCTAGGAGTGAAGAACCAGGCCCACGGACCTTTCCTCAGTTTCAAATGCTGACCATACCAGGCAAGGGCAGGCTGGTCCCAGGCTGCCTGGAGAACGCTCATGCAGAACTGTAGTCCTGCTGTCATCCAGCCTCCAGGAGGGGTATACCTCCTCTGTAGGAGCAGCCAGGCACGCAGTTCTGGGACAAACCAGCAGGTGTGGGGCTCATGGTTCAAACACCTCTCGGTTCTGCAGTGGCCCATAGCTACAGTGGTGAGCGCTGACCTTGGGATAGGGGAGATCACCCAGGTTTCTATCTCTCTCTCTGGCCTGGCAGCCAATATGTCATTTTCTGTGTCTAGCTTCTCTTTCTGTTTTCAAGCTTCACCCATGTTGCAACATGCATCAGTATTTCATTCCTTTTATGTCAAATAATATTCCATTGAATAGGTGTACCACATTTTATTTGTCTGTTCATCAGTTAATAGAAATTTAGTTGTTTCTAATATTTGGCTATTATGAATGCATATAATACAGTTAAAAACATTTATATATAGGTTTTTAGTCAACTTACATTTTCATTTCTCTTGGGCATGTACCTAGAAGTAGGATTGCTGGATCATACGGTAGCTACGTGCTTAATCTTTTGAAGAACAGCCCGGTTGTTTTCCAATGGTTGCAGAATTTTACATTCCTACCAGCAGTGAATGAGGCTCCCAGTTTTTCCACATCCTCATCAGCACTTGGTATCTGTCTTTTCCATCAGCGTCATCCTAGGGGGTAAAGCGGTATCTCATTGTATTGATTTGTATTTTAACAAATAATTAGCTAATAATTCTAAGGCCTGATAGCCAATAATTCTAAGGCCTTTAGAAAGCACCATTTTTGGTGCTCCTTCACATATGGAAAAATCTGTGTTGTTCAGGGGGTTTTTGAGCTGTAGAGACTTAACTTTTGACACTATTGTTTTTATCTTAATTTTGATTTAGTAAATTACTGTGATTTTCAAGCTTATACCTTCTCCCCATCTGTATCCTACAGAGCTGTTTGATGCATTGCTGCTCCACAGCAAGCAGTGTCATCACCAGGTCATGAGCAATGGCAGGATCAGAAATCAGGGGGCATGAAGGCACAAGGGGTGCTGGTGGGGAAGGAAGGAAGCTCCGCAGCCAGGGAATCACTCCTAACTAGGAGTGGCTTAAAGCTAAGATAGCAGGTACACTGTTAGTACTGCGGCTCCAGAGACACATCCAACCGGCAGGGCATGCAACATGAAGACCCTAGGTCTGAGACCCATGGCCATGGCCACTAGAACAAATGGAGAAAAACCCCTCGTGCATTGTACAATCCAAGCAAACAAGCCCATACCCATGCATACCCCTTCACTCACTAACAGGGAGAGGAGAAGACAGTCTTTCAGGCTTTAGCCACCACAATTCCTAACAACAAATCTAGTCCTGAACTCCACTGACAAATGCCCCCAAAGAGATAGAAAGCTGATCTCATTGCATGCTGGGAAAATATGATTGCCATGACCTTAATGAATCCAAGAGAGAATTAATTGCTCTTCATTTCTACAATTGCTATTCAGGCTGTTGCCCTTGAGTTGTGTTTGTACTCCGGGAAGTCCCAGAACAGCTGCTTAGAGAGAGATTAGATGGATACTCCCAAAAGGACAGTCCACAGGCCTTTATAAATGGCCATCCTAGAAAAATGAATTGTGGAGCAATCAAAGAGGATTTTTGGCTCCTGGATTCGGCAGTCAGTATGCTCTGGAATGGCAGGTCCCGCTCATGATGCATAGAGGTCAGCAGCCAGTTTTACCAAAGAGTGTGCTTTCCATTCAAGTGTTGGGAGCACAAGTCCCATGACCAAAGCCAGACATACAAGGCTTCCGGTGACAGTCAGTGGTAAGTAGTTTATTTACTACCACAATTGAGAAAAATTCTGCCCACTGTCAGGATATATCTACCCATTAAAAGCATATTATAAGCTATAATACATATTTTCATTATCATTTTCATGACATTTATATAACATAGGCTTAAAATCATTTCTTGTGTGCATTCATTTCTAAAATAGTAATAATAAAACCAGAGTTAAAATGACTTTAGAGATTATCTACTTGAAAGACAGAGAAGTACCTGAATTACTTAACTAATAGAATATTAGCAGAAAATATGTTTATGGTAAATAATATACAGTATAATAAAAAGTATTACTCCTACTCTTATTTTGACAAGCAGGACAGTAGCAATAATTTTCAGGAAAAAAGCACAGGGTTGCATTTCTCCTTTGACACATTATAGTACGACAGTAGGGGCACACAAATATTCATTTAAATAAAAGGTAATTAAATTTTCATAACTATATATTGGAAACATTTTTGTTCACTCAGCTAGAGGTTCTTATCTCTGTACTGCAATACACGGATGCTTGGAAGGTGTGTTGTAAGCAACTTAACTGTCATCAAGCTCTGAAGTTTCTGAGTGCCTTACTACCCTCACAATCATTTTTTAAAGAAATCTCAAGGTTATTCCTACATAATTTCATTCCCAATCATTTGTCTTAAGAGATCATTTAGTGACTGGGAAAGAAAGAAGCAGAGTTGCTGCTCTCTGGTTGGGAACTGAGCAGAGTGTGCTACGTGGTCCCCTTTGGAACCGTGGCTCTTGGAGGAGAGGAGAAGGCTAACACCACCAAGGTCAAGGTGCCATGATGCCACATTTATGCCCCCACAGGCTGTTCTTTTTCGCAGGTCTGTAAGATGTTTGCACCAGAACTGCTGAACAGAAATGTTCTTCAGCTGAGATGTCCCTTCTTAATCTTTTCTTTTTGTCTGGGTCTGATTAAAGTGCTGAATTTTGTATCTTTCCTGTTCCACTGACTTCAACCTGGGTTGTTAGTGAACAGTGTGTGCCCAAGCCTTGGCTTTCTGATCAGCTTCAATAGGCAGGGAGATCAGATGCCATGGGGCGTATCAGGCTGTATGACGCCAGGGTCAAGGACCTGGGACGCCCTGTCATGGAGTGGCCATTGGAGGCCAGTGCTTGTCCACTCTGGCTTGCACATTCATGAGAGGGGGCTCAGAATCTGATGGTGGCTGTGCGCTGTCCATGGCTTAGGCTGGGGGAAGGGTGCAATTTCCAGTGAGACCCCTATAGAGTTACCTTCTCCTCAAACCTGAGACTAAATACACTGGTTAAGAAATACTGACTTATGTCATTTTTTGAGACAGAGACTGATGTTGAACAATCCATGCCTGATAAACACTACATGCTCTGATGCTGGGGCTAATATGGTAAATACAATTGGTGGAAAAGTAAAATAGCCAAGCATTCAAATCTTTTTTATAATTATAAATCCAAGAAATTGGTTTAACTGATGTTATAAGTAACTTTTTTGTGTTTATGGCTTTTTTTGGTGCTGATTTGATTGAATTCTCAGGAAATTAAAAACTTGTAAACATTTTCTCTATTTGGTCCTCCCTTTGTGTTTATGTATTTTTTTAATTTGCTGTATTTCTGCACTTTATTTTGTATTTTAAAATATTAAGGGTGTACAAATGACTTTGTGAAATGGATACCTTGTATAATGCTTAAGTTGGAGCTTTTACTGTGCCCGTCACCAGGATAGTGTTCGTTATACCCAATAGTTAAGTTTTGTCCCTCACTCTGTCATCCCCTGCCCTTTTCTTGGTTTCCAATGTCCTTCACATCTCTTTGTGCCTGCATGTGTCCACTGTTTAGCTCCCACTTACTAGTGAGAACATACGGTGTTTGTTTTTCCATTCCAGACATACTTCACTTAGAATGATGGTTCCCTCCAAGTTGCTGCAAAAGACAATATTTCATCTCTTTTTATAGCTGAGTAGTACTCCATGGTATATATATACTACATTTTCTTTATCTACTGATGAATTGATGGGCCCTTAGGTTGATTCCACATCTTTGTAATTGTGAATTGTGCTGCAATAAACATTTGAGTGCAGGTGTCTTTTTGATAAGATGACTTCTTTTCCTTTGGGTAGATACCTAGTAGTGGGATTGCTGGATCAAATGGTAAGTCTACATTTATATCTTTGAGGAATCTCCATAATGTTTTCCGTAAAGGCTGAACTAATTTGTATTCCCACCAGCAGTGTATAAGCATTCTTTTCTCTCTGCATCCATGCCAGCATCTTTTTTTTTTTTTTTACTTTTTAATAATGGCTATTCTGGTAGGGGTAAGGTGGTATCTCATGGTGGTTCTCATTTGCATTTCCCTGATGATTAGTGATATTCAGCATTTTTTATCTATTTCTTGGCCATTTGTCTATCTTCATTTTAAAAACCTCTGTTTTGCCCAGTTTTTAATATGGGGTTTTTTTTCCTTGTTATTTTTTTGAATTTTGTTTTTGTTTGTTTGCTTGGTTGTTTTTTTTTGGGGGGGGTAGATCCTAGATATTAGTCCTCAATCAGATATAGCTTACAAACATTTTCTCCCATTCTGTAGGCTGTCCACTAACTCTGTTGATTATTTCCTTTGTTGTGCAGAATATTTTCAATTTAATTAAGTTCCATTTATTTATTTTTGTTGGTGGTGTATTTGCTTTGAGGTCTTAGTCACAAATTCTTTGCCTAGACTAATGTCTCCAGGAGTTTTTCCTGTGTTTTCTTCTAAAACTTGTATGTTTTCATGTCTTACGTTTAAGTCTTTTAGCCATCTTGAATTAATTTTTGTGAGCGGTGAGAGATAGGGGTCCTGATTCATTCTTCTGCATGTGGCCATCCAGTTTTCCCAGCACCATTTATTGAATAGGGCTTCCTTTCCCCAGTGTATGTTGTTGTCTACTTTGTCAAAGATCAGTTGATTGTAAGTAGATGGTTTTATTTATGGATTTTCTATTCTGTTCCATTGGTCTGTGTCTCTACTTTTATACAACACCATGCTGTTTTGGTTACTATAGCCTTATAGTATAGTTTGAAGGCAGGCAATGTGATGCCTCCAGATTTGTTCTTTTTGGTCACAATTGCTTTGGCTATTTGGGCTTTTTTTGGTTCCATATGAACTTTAGAATTTTTTTTTTAATTCTGTGAAAAATGACATTGATATTTTGATAGAGAGTGCATTGAACCTGTAGATTGCTTTGGACAGTGTGGTCATTTTAATGATATTATTTCTTCTGATCCATGAGCATGAGATGTTTTTCCATTTGTTTGTGCCATCTATGATTTCTTTCATCAGTGTTTTGTAGTTCTCCTTACAGATATCTTTGACCTCCTTGGTTAAGTATATTCCTAGGTATTTTATTTTCTTTGCAGCTATTGTGAATGAATTTGAGTCCTTGATTTGACTGTCAGCTTGACTGTTATTAGTATATAGAAATGCTACTCGTTTGTGTACATTAATTTTGTAACCTGAGACTTTGTTGAATTTATTTATCAATTCCAGGAGTCTTCTGGTGAAGTCGTTAGGGTTTTCTAGACACAAGGTCATATCATCAGCAAACAGGGATAATTTGACCTCCTCTCTCCCAATTTGGATACCCTTCATTTCTTTCCTTTGTCTGATTGCTCTGGCTAGGACTTCTAATACTATGTTAAATAGAAGTGGTGACAGTGGGCATCTTTGTCTTGTTCCAGTTCGTAGGTGCAGTTCCTGATTAGGGGTGCATATATATTTAGGATTGTTATGTCTTCTTGTTGAATTGCTACCTTTGCAATTATATAATGACCACCTTTGTCTTTTTTTATTTACCATTATTGATTTAAAGTTTATTTCATCTGACATGAGAATGGCTACACCTGCTCTCTTTTAGTTTAGGGGAAATGCTTTCAACTTTTCCTCATTCAGTATGATGTTAACTGTGGGTTTGTCAGATATGGTTTTTATAGCATTTTTGAGTTTTGCTTTTTGTTTGTTTGTTCGCCCGGTTGTTTTTTTGGCAGGGGGGATAGATTCTAGATCCTAGATATAGAGTTTACAAACATTTTCTCCCATTCTGTAGGCTGTCCACTAACTCTGCTGATTATTTCCTTTGTTGTACAGGTTTTTGAAGCGTTTTCTTTCTATGCCTACTTTTTTGAGGGTTTTCATAATGAAAGTGTGCTGGATAGTGTTGAATGCTTTTTCTGTGTCTATTGAGACGATCACATGACCTTTGTTCTTGCTTCTGTTTATGAGGTTAATCACATTTATTGGTTTGCATATGTTGAATCATCCTTGCATCCCTGGGATAAAGCCCACTTGATCATAGTGAATTATCTTTTTGATGTGCTATTGAATTCAATTTTCTAGTATTTTGTTGAGGATTTTTGCATCCATGTTCATTAGGGATATTGGTCTGTAGTTTTCTCTTTTCTTGTGTCCTTTCCTGGCTTTGGTATCAGGGTCATAGAATAAGTTAGGGAGGATTCCCTCCTTCTCAATATTATGGAATAATTTCTGTAGGACAGCTACCAGTTTTTCTTTGTAAGTCTGGCAAAATTCAGCTGTGAATTCATTGGTCCAGGGCTTTTCTGTTGTTGTTCTTGGAAATTTTTATTATTATTGCTGCAATTTAGTTGTTCATTATTGATCTATTCAGGATTTCTATTTCTTCTTGACTCAAGCTTTGGAGATTATATGTTTCCAAGAATGTATTCATTTCCTCCACATTTTCTACTTTCTATGCATAGAAGTTTTTTTTTTTTGGAGATAGAGTCTCACTCTGCTGCCCGGGCTAGAGTGAGTGCCGTGGCATCAGCCTAGCTCACAGCAACCTCAAACTCCTGGGCTCAAGTGATCCTACTGCCTCAGCCTCCCGAGTAGCTGGGACTACAAGCATGTGCCACCACGCCCAGCTAATTTTTTCTATATATTTTTAGTTGGCCAATTAATTTCTTTCTATTTTTAGTAGAGACGAGGTCTCGCTCTTGCTCAGGCTGGTTTCGAACTCCTGACCTCGAGCAATCCGCCCGCCTCGGCCTCCCAGAGTGCTAGGATTACAGGCGTGAGACACTGCGCTAGGCCTGTGCATAGAAGTTTTTATAGT